>JACDJE010000275.1:494629-510552 GCA_016647715.1 Pavo muticus | reverse complement strand
TTTCCCCCCTAATGGTTTCATTATTGCATGATTAATAGGATAGGACAAGGATCCTGACCAACTAGATATCACTCTTGGCAGGAATCTTGGAGCGATGGGCAATGGAAAGCAGTGTCATGGATGCTGACTTCCTTAAAATAAAATAAAATAAAATAGAATAGTTCAGTTGGAAGAGACCTCCAGAGATGATCTAATCCAACTGCCTTGCCTCTTTGGGGCTAATTAAAAGTTAAAGCACATTATTGAGGGCATTGTCCAAATGCCTCTTAAACACTGAAAGATCATGTGACACTAACCACCTCTCTAGGAATCCTGTTCCAGTGTTTGACCATTCTCACAGTAAATAAATGTTTCCCGGTACCCAATCCAAACTCCCCTAGTCAGATATGTGCTGTTCCCACCCTGACATCGGTTGCCTGAAACAGAGCACCTCCCTCTGCTTCCCCTCCTCAGGAGCTGCAGAGAGCAGTGAGGTCACCTCTCAGCCTCCTCTTCCTCAGAACAGACAACCCAAGAGCCCTCAGAACACAGTTTTCAGAGTCAGGTTGCACAGATGCTGAATGTAACAGGAGAATCACCTCTTCTGACCAGCTGACTATGGTGTGCTTAATGCACCAAAATGCCAGGTTCCCTGGCTCCACTCAGATCTACATTCCTCAAAGTGGTATATTACATATATCTTCTCCCACCTACTACACTGTATTAGTATTTTCTTACAATGAACAATGCAGGGCATTTATGTATTTCCAGAAGACTTTCAGAGTTCCTTTTGCTCAAATCCACGTTTGTTATTAGGAAAGTGAGAGAGTATTTTCTCCAATGCAAAGACCACAAATATTGATATAAGGTCAGTGGCGGACCTCCACATGTCTCTATGCAAATTGTTTTGACACAGCTGGCACAGATTTTTTACACTCATATTGACTTTCATCCACCTCTGCTAGTCCTATCAGTGAGTCAGTTTTAGTAGAAAGGTACTATGTCTAAGAGTAACAAAGCCAGTCATTCCATTGTGGATCTCACTTCAAGGACAATGAATTTAATTAGCTATTTTGACAAAGAAGACTGACTTCCCACCTGAATTACTTGGGGTCAGTCTCTCATCATTGCCATTGAACAGTATCTAAACAGCAGCATGCAAACAGCATACAACATCAGCAGCACGGCAATACATCTGGAAAGGAATGGAAGCCAGCTCTGTGAAAGAGAGATTTGATACAATTCAAGTTTCCACATGACATCAAAACCGTTATCGGCAATACCAGTAACAAATTAAGCAATTTACCAATTTTAAAAAATATATAATTAATTTATTGATAAGCCATTAAAGAAACGTACTTGCAATGATCCATGTCTGAACAATGATCTCCTTCTTGCAAATTTTATGACTACTATATAATTTTGAAAGTAAATCACATACATCTGACAGTTTTTGAGGGGGAAAACATCTATAACTGATAGACTGTAGTCACTGCTGTTTAAATATTTGGCCACAGATCACAAATTTCAACACATGTGGACTTAACAATTGCCAAACCTTGTAGACAGTTTTTTCTTCTCCGTATTGTTTCTTGCGTTTTGCAAGATGACACATGCTTACATGAAAAAGCAAGCCAACAGTTAATCTATCCATTTGTTTCGTGCTTGTGGACAATGAAAACCACCAAAACAGTGGAGAATCTCAGTTTGGATCGAAATACTGCAGTTTAAGCCAAGATTTTATGTTTTATATTTGACTCATAATAGCGTCATGATTAGCATGTTTTACAGCCTATGCCACTGTTATTATTTACATAATACCAGAAATGTACATCAGGTTGTAAAACGATGATCCGCAAAGTACAGCTGGATCAAAACGGGACAGAAGTTGGTCCATGCATCAGAACTGCTCTGAGCTTTGAAGAAATGCTGTTAGAAATGTGATGTTAATGGGGAGCTTGTATTCTGAACAGGCTGAATCAAACTAGCATACCTGAACTTTGATAAAGTCTGGATCCAGACCTCAACTTTTGGAATCTAGTCCTCACTGGAATTAATTATGCAATGCGTGATTACCAGAGGTTGTGTCAGGAAACCTTCTCTACTTTTCAGCTGTTTGCATTCTGCACAGATGAAGTATTAATCTTCTGGTAAGTTCCATTATTACCATCTTTTCAGGAACAAGTGCTGAAATCACTGGCTGATGACACAGTGTGTTGAAATAAACATGTATTAAATCATTAATAAGTAATCATAACAGTATCTTCTTGGCTGCCTCTAGGGGGTTCAGAGTTGTGTGGGATGCAAGTGATGTCCTTTCGTTTCTTCCTGAGTTGACTCTAAATCTGGCCACTCTGAGGCAAGCTTGGCAGCTGCAACACACACATGCCAGTTCTCAAATTAAATTTTCCAGCAGTTGGAAAATGAACTGGCACATTCTCTTGGCTGGTTCTAATAAAGTCATTTCTGGGACAGGTCTAGAACAACCTGTGGGACTGTTTCAAGGCCAAGCTGCTGGTGGGATATTTTGTTTTAACATGCCCTTTAAGAGAAAAAATTGCCTGCCTGTAATATGTCAAAGGATGAAAAGGCTGGTAAAAAGGCAAAATGTATTGAAACTTCAAAATTCTTTAGGATTTGGGGGGAAAATAGGAGCAGAGCATTTCAATCTGTTTTTCTACAATATATTTTAAGTGTAGACTTTTATACTCCATTAGACTAATAGTTCTCTAATGGAATGGCCCTGTTGCTTTTAAAAGAACTGGAATAAAGTTTTCTATAGAAATATATTGTATCTCTTAAATTGCTGGGAATAAAATGTGCATATAATCAGATGCTGAAAATATTTTTAATTTAGTTATGTAGTGAAGGGGTTCCATGTGATTATTTCTTTAAAACAAAAAACAAAAACAAAAAACAAACAAACAAACAAACAAAAAAAAAAAACCACCACTATTGAGGGGATGCTGTCTAATACTACATTTTCTATCAAAATCTATCTGTATTTCCATAAAACTCAAACAGGAAGGGCACTTGTAGTTTTCCCCATTTAGAATACCACCAAAACTTTAATCTAGCCATAGGGAAGGGGTTCCCAACCTCAAAACCCGATCATTTTGGGAGGAGGTGGAGAGTCGGTGGGAGAAATGTTAAACTGATGTAAATCAAAATCATTTACTTTCACTAACTGGTAAAATCCTGGCTTGAATTAAGATAATGACAAAAGTAGTGGAAACAACATTCTCTCCATTGTATTATTATTAGGATACTTGTGCGATAGTCTGCCTCAATCTATGATGTTTAGAAGTCTTTCTACCAACCAGATACAAGCATTTTGTATAAATATCTTAAAATATTTACTAGATTTAAAAAACAAAACAAAACAAAACAAAAAAAGCATATGGAAGTCATATTTTAAAACTTAAACTGACTCTAGACTTTGCATAATCACTGATGTTTATTCTTTGACCTTACATGGAAAAACTACATCTTAAGCATTTTCCATCTCCAGAGGTCATTTGAGCCATTAGCACGGTAAACGTCAGATTTTGCCAAATCTCCAATCTCTTAATACAGCAGAAAGAGTAAAGAAGTCCAAAGAAACTCTGAGATTTCCCTGGTGGTCTCCTTTTTTTATGTTTGTATTTTCAGAGCTGTTGAGGAGCAAAGCACATAGCATCCAGAACAGCTTGACACTGGAAATGCATGGAAATGCCCTGCACAAGATCAGTCACGTGGTGATAATGTTAGGCTGCCTTCTTGCTTGTCTGAGAGGGTGACAGTATTGTTCCTGCTTTTGGGTTTCCTCCTTGAGATCTAGCTCCTGGAGTAGAAAAAAAATAGTGTTTTAATTTAAAAAGAAGAAAGGATACTTCTAGTTCTAAAGAATCAACGGTGAAAAATGTTATGCAAAGCTGACCTAATGTCTAAGAAGACATTTTTTTTTATTTAATGAACAAATAATGTTCATTATAATATATAATGTTCAGGTTTATTTGTGTTTTGTGTTGTTCCAATAACCAAAGCCAAATGCAGGTGCTGTATTTTCCCTCTACATTTCATTCATTCACATGCATTTTGTCTAGGCTTAGAGCAAAGATTTGATTCTGCAAGAATCTCCATGTTAGTATCTCTTGTATTTATGTTCTGTGAAACAGGATCTCAAGGACTTTATGACCGGTTTTCAGTATCTTCTTCCCACATTCACTTAACCCCTATGAAAGGCATATAAAAGATGATAGTTATAATTTAAAAAACAAAAAACAAAACAAGCCACTCTTGAAGAAAATCCCAGTTTTTCATCTATTTTTCCATTTCACTCAAATATTCCAACATTTTTACCTTTTTGTTTACATTTATATAAAATAGCTTAAAGAGGGTAGATTTAGTTAGATATAAGGAAAAATTTTGTTACAGTGAGGGTGGTGAGGCACTGGAACAGGTTGCCCAGAGATGTGGTTGATGCCCTGTCCCTGGAGACTTTCAAGGTGAGGCTGGATCAGGCCCTGAGCAACCTGATCTAGCTGTGCATGTCCCTGTTAGTTGCAGGGGAGTTGGACTACATGGCCTTTACAGGTCCCTTCCAGGCTACTAGATATTCTAAAGTATATTCTTCATGTTAATAAGCCAATGCTAGCTGACAAGAATAATTAAATGTATCCCAGAACACAGATCAGATCTTCCTTGGTATGTGGACAATCATTGGAAAAGCAAGTCATTTTCGTACTCTTGTAGTCTGTCTTCATGATCACTTAAATACACATAGTATTTATCTCCATCATGAGTGATTTCAGCCTCAGAGAAATATATAAGGAAGATACACAGCTGTTTCCTGGAGAAATCAGTTTAAAACCATCCAATACAAGTCTCAGTGTCCTGTGCACTCCTCTCGCCTCTGCAGCCTGTTGTTGTATAAGACAATGTATATTTCTGGAAGTAGTAAGAGAGCACTTCTAAAGCCCTGAGACAAACTGTAGAATTGAGAGTAAGTCTCAAATATCTTGGCTACTTTCTGTATATTTTCTTTGATCCCAGTTGGATTGGAAACAAGCTGTTCAGAAAGGCAACCCTGTATAGGATCTGTCCTTGGAAGATTTTAATACCCGAGCAACTTGATCCAATCTAGGAGCTGACGCTGCTGTGAGCAAAAGATTGTGCCTGTGACCTCCTGAGGACTTTTGCAACCTGAATTATCCTATGATTGTATGATCTTATGTTTAGTCACATTTAGTGATTTTGTCAATACTTTACACATTTTAATATCTTCCTATTACTGATTGATAGTATTTTGTGAGTTCAGCAACATCTAGCCTCTTCAGAGGTATTTAAGAAGATAGTCTGATGTTTCTTTGTTTTCATCTTAGTAAGTTATTTCCTTCCCTCCATGCCAAATAAATCAGATGGCTGAGAAACGACATCTATGAGCTCTAGCACTACTGATGGATGTCTGCAAGGTACAAATGAGATCTCCAGCACCACAGAATGCTAAGGAAGCTACCTAACCAATTGTGATGCTTGAGGGAAAATAAAAAAAGAAAAAAAGCAAAGAAAATAAAAATAAAAAAGGTAAAAAGTATTTCTGTGTAAGTCATGTAAAATATAAAATTCCACACAACATTCATATAAACATAAAAACACAGAGGTAATGAGGCTTAAGTTTCATTTAGGCATCCATAACATGAAATTTATGCCAATATTAGAGTGAAAAACATCCCCAAAGTATCCACCCATTTGTAACTTCTAAAAACAAAGCCTTCGAACATTTATCATGGAAGGCTGCAAGAAAATGGCTCAATGCCATTCCCAAGTGATATGAAGTCATGCAAGTTTATTGCCACTGACTTCAGCTACTATTATGTTACACTTCCAAAGTGTTCTGAGATGAATATGACAAAAAATTAAGAAAAATGTTTTATTCCTTTTCCAGGATGCTCTTTGTGGTCTGGATACTCCTCACTGTTAAATTCCTATAAACTCAGAGATTTTTAGGGCAGAGGAACCATTAAATCAGCTAATATAACGCTGGCATGTAACTAAATTATAACTTTAATCCATTTGTACTTACACTAAACATAATTTGCATGTTAAGCATTCTATTCAGAAAGACATGATCTGAAGGTGCTAGGAGATAAAGCATCATCTACTTCTGCGGGTCTACAAAAAGCTGATCAGGTGATTTTGTCTTATTTAATCTAAATTTACTTTTCCAGTTTCTTTCCACAAACAGTACAATTCCTTTGTTTACCAACTTTCTTCCATACAAATCTTACAAACCTAGGCTTCCTTGTTAATTTAAGGTTAGTTTTTGAGATGCATGTGCAAGTAATTCTGAATTTGTATAACTTGTCTTCTTGAACTTTGTAATGATAAAGGCTCAAGAACAACAGTCCTTAAGGAAGAATTACTACGTAACTACAAGACAAAATAATGTGTTCATTGGAAACCACATTTTAATGCCAGTAATAAATAGAAATGAATTTGAACAGTATATTGAGTAACCTTTTCATGAAATTAAATGTTAAGATAATAAATACATTTTGTTCTTGGTGTAATGCTGAGAATTAATTTGTCTAGTCATCTCTAACAAAGTATCATTCGTGTATTTCTTAACTCATATGTCTTTGCTTTTTTGTTGAGCTTGGCTATGGCTACAACTGCACTTGATATTTTTATCAAGAACACAGCAGTTCTTTGGTCTTTGTATGTCTCTTTTTCTACATAAGTCATTTCCCAATTAATAACTAACTAATTAACTAAATAAATGTATTTGTCTTTTCCCAGTGTGCTATTTCACAAGGGCTACATTCTGCTATGACCCTCAGGACTCCTTTTAGTGTCAGCATGCTATGGTTTGGCTTCATGGTGACACAAAACAGGCTACTCTGGAAAGGCATATGCAACTAGCTGCCACATTTTCTTCTGATAGCCTTTGCACAATGTCGTGGTGAAAACGTCCTGGTGTCACATCCCTAACGTAAAGGAACTGTACAGACAGACCAAAATGCCTCTCTTGAAGACTTGGACAGTGGCACGAAAAATCCATATGGAAATATGATTCCTCTTTATCCAGCATCTTCCAAGTTGTATCAGGAACTTTCACTTTGACTTCTCATACCGATCTGTGAGTATGCTATATCTCTATCTGCATTTGAGACTTCAAGCCACGGCAGGACAGACATAGTTGAATAACCTTGCAACTACTCATATAACTAAGATCATAGGAAGAAGACCTATGACGTATAATTACATTTTCTTTTTAACTGAAAAAATAAATGCTATGAAGAGCAGTACTGAATTATTTTAAGAAAAAAAATAGATATTAAAAAATAAGAAAAAAAAAGAGTGAAAAATAAATTTGATTTCAAGAAAATGGCACATTTGATCTAAAAATGAAAAATGTAATCTAAATCCTAGGGAATTTTTAGTTTATTTCCTTTTTAAATGACTTTCTTTTGATATAAGAGTATATTAAAACAAAATGTTTTGGCTATTCAAAAATATTATCAACTATTTTCTTACCAGAGAAGTTTAGTGAAATGAAGACAAATTCATGAAAAGTTTACATTGTCTGGGATCTGTTCTGCAGTAAATAAACTACACAGAAAGAAAACAAATGTTTTTACTTATTAAGGAGGTCTTTTACAAAGACTCATTTTTTCCTCTAGAGCAAACAAAATTTGACAGCTTCTAAAAGAAGCAGAAACTTACATTTTTATGCGTTTTTCTACCTAACTGGGAGGTTCTTCATACTGTAGATAAGACATGCAAACTAGGGCTTACAGAGATAGAATACTATATAATTTGAGACAAGCTTCACTCTATGAGTCTCTGAAGAATTTGAATATTACAGTGACATTTGCTAAGTAAAACACTAGGACAGGTAAAGATCCATTAGTCCTAGAAAACCACTCATTTGTTTAACTTAAATTAAAAAATGCAGATTCCCATCTCATAAAGTTTTTTATCTGGAACATTGTTAAAAAATAGCAAACCCAGCTATTTATTAAGAATGCAATGCAACCAAGATAGAAAACAATAGGTGGCAATATCTCCTAGCAAGCCTAATGTGTAAAGTTCAAAGCCATGTGCAATCTGCTGCCATATCCACTATCAATACTTTCCTTCTGAGTCACATGAAAGTACTGAGAACAGAGATTTAGTGTGTCCACAGAACACAATGTACATCCAGCAGAATGGCATGTGTCCAATCCTATGGAAGGATGTACGTCACCAAGCTCTGCTGAAAACCATTGGTGTCTCATTCAAACAGGAGCAACTCCTGAGTATTCAGGATCTCTGGTAGTCAAGAATTTGACATTTCTTTGTTTTAAATAAGTGTAGTTCTACTTTATGCCGCTCTGTTGAGCTGCAGAAACACAACATGGTCTCCAGTTTGCTCACTTCAATGAAACAGTGAATGAAATCATTTTAAGCAAAGAGCTAATTTAGCCCAGAGCTGTTTTTAGGCTACTTTCTAGTTTTCATGCTTATTTCAGCTGACTGACTCATATATAAATGGAGAGACCAGAGCAATTCTCTTGGTGATAGTAACAGCAGAGAAGTTCTGTGCAAATTAGGAATTGTTGCATGAAGCAGCAGCACTGAAGCTGAGCATGCAGCTGTAGAAAATGTTTCATCTGAGTCTGAAGAACTAGGACAAGCTTTGCTGGATTTCAGATCTGAGAGTTGATGGCTGTCCCAGCCATGTGTGATTCAAAAGAAATAGATTGCATTGGCAAGGCATTATAAAAGACAGAGAATTCAGATATTAGACTTCAAGGCAGAAAACTCAATTTTTCTTCCTGGTCTCATCACTGAGCTGCTCATTTTGAGCCCTCCTGCACATTTTCTGGTATATTTAAAAAGTGAGCCCTCTGGGGCTGGGTTTGGGGTTTGCTCACCTTCACTACATGCCTGTGTGGGTCTTCCTACAAAAGAGTCATGATTTTGGAAGTGGCTTCTGTTAACTCAAGGAAGGCAGCTCAGGAAAATCTCATTATATTTGAAAAGCCAGAATGCTAGATCTTTCTTGAATCACTGGATAAACATGGAAAGCCAGATATCCAGCCTCATCATTTCCTGGAAGCACTCTATTGTTCACTGGGTTCCCCTGTAGTTAAAAAAGTGATGATGCAAAAAACACTGTAGAAGAGAAATCAGGTAGCCCTCTCTGGATTTTTCATGCTAATTCAAACATGGAGTAAGAAATCCCATTGCAAAGAGCAGCACCGCCCCTTTTTTGGTCTAGCTTTTCAACTGGCTGATGCACCACTTTTTTGGGAGGGAGGGGATGTGTGCTAAGGAAAGGAAGGAACATGGTCGTGTGATTTGCCTTCTAGGTTAGAATACATGCATATGTTAGGGTGTTGTGAAAGTAATGCTTCCTATTTATTTGCACAGAAACTACAATGGATACAAAGGGCACAATAATAGCATTCTCAGCTACAAAACACTATTTTTCAGCCTAGTCACCATCATAAGCTGTGCATTTTCACCGGTGATGAACAAGAGCCTGCATGCCACACTTGTAAAAATCTGCATGGCCATCCAGAACATTTGTCTTTTATGTTGCTGTCACCACTGCTGAAATGCACCACTCGCTGCCTCACTGTGCTCACTTCCACTGTTTGGTCTCTATAAATGTTCAGCAAGTGTCAGTGTCAATGGGTGCCATTTTTTGGCATTCAGTGACACACCTTTGCTTCATAGGTACTTACATGTCAGATGCCATTTTGTCAGACTGCCCCTCTGCTGCCATCTGTCACACAGCCACAAAATGCAACATGCTATTGTCATGAAGGATCAGCCTGTACTACCATACCACCAATATCTGCCTCTGACACCATGGGCCAATATCATAAAATAGGAAGCATTACTTTTGGAGCAGTGTTCATAGATTCATCCATTGACATTCACAAATGAATAAAGGTATAAACCTTCGTTTTCAAAACTGGCTAGCTAATGAACTCCTATTTTGAGTCTGACTGTTGTTTTTTCTATTTTTCATTTTTTCCCTCTGTCCCTAGTGTAATACGGGATTGAAAGATGGCCTTTCTAGAAGCACTTATCAATACAATTGCTCACTAACTTCCAACCAGACCTGCACTCAGTGTTTGTACAAATCTGCTTATATGGCTAATTTTTTACCTAAAATAAAGTGATTTAGACTATCACATGATTGTTGTAAAGAAAAGACCCCCTTAGGATATACACTTCCATTTCACTTGACTATTTTATAATGTCACTATAGCCACTATGATTTAGGTCTGAAATCTGAAAATCGCTTTTTACTCTTGCTCTTTTGATGCTTATCTGATGCAACAAATTGAGTACTGCTTTATCTTCTCCTTATTTGTTTTGAAGGAAGTTGACATATGGTTTGTAAAAAATAGTAGTGTACCAAAAGCAGTCTTACGGAATTAGAAAATAGGAAAATGATTTTAAAATATACATATACATGTTACTCTAAATTTCTAACGGAGATGAAATAATAATGGAGTATATGTGGAAAAATATTCTTCTTCCATAGACATACAATCAACAGATTAAGAATGCACTTTAAAACAATTGATACAGAAAATAGTGAGCGCTTGGATTCCTGTGCTGTACAACAAATTGGGCTAGAAGAAGGTAATATCACCATCTTGCTTTAAAATTACTGAACTTTTGCCTGTTTCACTATCACTAAGAACAATCTTGAGAAATACCATAAAAGGCTCAGTCTCTGTGTTTCTACTCCTTCAGCTGCTAATGCTAAACAAAACTGAGCCACACAGAAGCAAGTGAAGATTCTTTTGTAGGTTTGTCATATCCCTGTCAGCTTGAGGGAGCCAGCATGAAAATAGTGTGGATCCTGTGAAAGTCCCCTCACTTCTAACTCTTGCTTCAGACAACATTTTCACTGTGATAGCTATCCTTGCTAGCTACATTCAAGTTAGCATCCCAGTGTCTAGTCTATAATTATAACCAGACCTCTATCTGATTACCCAGGGGTATCTCCAGAGTGGCTTCATTAATGAAAACAGGCTGCTCTGTGTCCCTGGGACAAGTGCAGGAGAAATATTGACTTTGGTCTCCATTTAGAGGCTTGGGCAAAAGCTGCAATCAAGTCTTGGCTCTTGTAGTATGAGAGGGAAAGAAAGATTCCCTGAGGAGAACAGCATGATGATAAAACAATTCTTCATTTTTTTCATATACATCACTATGTATTTTTCATATCATTCGCTACTTCATATCTTTAGGCAGTGTATGATGTAGGTAAGACGAAATATGTTGAATGAAGTGTTCACTTCTAAGATCAAACCTAGATTGGGTAACCAACTTTCTTAAGCTCTTTTTAAAACCCTGTTTTTAAGCTTGTTTG
Source organism: Pavo muticus (assembly GCA_016647715.1). Lineage (NCBI taxonomy): Eukaryota > Metazoa > Chordata > Aves > Galliformes > Phasianidae > Pavo > Pavo muticus. The sequence continues at coordinate 499,211 of JACDJE010000275.1, read as the reverse complement.
GAAAACTGCTATTCAACTTGAAAAAGAAAGAAAATGGGTCTGCAGGGGTTTCATGGGGTGGGGGCATAATGAATGAAATTGAAAACCAAATACTTTCTGTAACTTCACAAACATTTGCTAGATATTTAATTAACATCATATTCCATTTTGCAGGCTGGGTCCCACATTAGTAGCTGCAGTTGCTAAACATGTAAAATCTGAACAGCAACTACTTTTTTTAATCAGCAAAATTGTTAGCTGTGTTCTGTCAGTGATGGTTTATGGAGGCTCCATATATCCAATGATCTGACAGGTTTCTTTCTATTTTGTCTGATTAATTCAGACATAGAAAGGAGATTAACTTCCTTGTTCATAGTGAATTGTTGGTGTAATATTGAGTACTGATGCAGTCATGTGCAGACTGTAGGCACTCACAGGAACACTATTAGTACTTGTTACTCTTATAAAACATTTTTTTATTTTTTTCACAGTCATTCTTCTAATCTGGGGCAACAAGACAGATCCACAATTAACAGTGCACGCTGGTCCCCATCCAGCTACTCCACAGAGAAATGGGACACTTGGTTCTACTTCTGAATCTCTAAGAGATAACTTGTTGGTTTTCTTGCCTTTTTTAGCTCTATCTCCATGATTTATGAAATAATTATGTCAGCTTTATACAATATAGAAATTCACTACAGATTAACACTCAACTATCAAATCCAAATGGGGCAAAGGCAACTAATAAATGCTGCCTAACTTGGCAAAATATCTAAAGAACCATGCCTGTAGCGATGGACAGAAACCTGTAGCTTTGCCAGCAAAGAACTGGCCTTTAATTTATTAAAACAAGTGGTTATATTTTAATTGCTGAAAATTAGATCTTACTGTTTCTTAGCACTTCTTTACTTTGGGGTCTTTCTTCTGAAGCTGAAGGAACAAGATACTTTTCTTTGCTTCAATTTTACATACGTTGCTCCAAAAGTAATGCCTTCTATTTATTACCATGGAAACTGCAACACCTACAAAAAGCACAACACCATTTGGTAGAGCAAATTCTCAGCTACAAAACACTATTTTTCAGCATACTCACCACGATAAGCTGTGCATCTTCACCAGTGATGAACAAGAGTTGTATGCAGCACTTGTAAAAATCTCCATCCATAAATGCATCCAGAGCATGGTTTGCCTTTTATGTTGCAGTTTCCACTGCTGAAACACAACATCCTCACTGCCTCACTGTGCTTACATCCACTGTTTGGTCTCTGTAAATGTTCAGCAAGTGCAGATGAATGTCAGTGGGTACTTCTTTTTCACATGGAGGAACTTAATGACACACCTTTGCTTCATAGACATTTCCATGTTAGACACTATTTTGTCACTGTGCCCCACTGCTGCTGTCAGTCACACAGCAACAAAATGCAATGGGAACTGGTGGGAAGGTTCAACCTTTACTGCTATACTACAAACATCCATCTCTGATGTTATGGGCCAACATCATAAAATAGGAGGCATTATTTTCAGAGCAGCCCTCATATGTTAAAATTTCTTTATCCCTTACCACACAGTAATTTTTGCATTTGAGTTTCAAATAACAAGGCTTCCTATAAATATCTGCTCTGAAGAAAAGAAAAAACATATTTAAGTCAAAGGTGACCCCATTCTCTTTGCAAATGAACCATAAGCAATATATTTTTCTCCAAACCAAAATGTCCAGTTCACTTCTCAATCTAATAAAGTTCTCTGTATACAGACTGTACATAAAGAAGGTAGTAGTAGCTTTGATAACTTTAAGGTTTTAGATACCACTGAGAAATTCACTTTAATAAATTCTTTCCCAAAATTCCATAAAATTATCATGTTTTAAGTATTGCAGTCAAAACAATAAGCAGATATAAGGTTAAAACACATGAGTTTGTGTAAAATAGAATTCATTTCTAACTTTCTAGTCTCATGCTGCAGAAACTTTGACTGACAGAACTCGGGTGAAGCTTAAGATCATGTCATGAAAGAATAGGGGAGAAAAGTGTGGAGGCTGTTATTATTTTACTACTTTAATTCATTAAGTATCTAAATTATCTGTGACTTGAATAAGATTTTGAATACTGCTGTTTTATTATCATTTAAAATTGTAAATCTAAAACTTTGGAATATTTTTCTGTAAATACAAATAACTCTATACCACTGAAAGCATGTTTTACAAATTTGTTTATTTCTCTCAGCTAGTACAGTGAATGCGTCTACCACCTCCAAAGAGTGTGTTAAAACATTTGGGCATCTGCACCCTAAAGGAACATACAGTCTTTTAAAACACTCTGTAATGAGTTTTTATCTCCATTTTATTTACCCTCTCTCAATCTACATGATCTGTTTGCTCATAAAAAGTAACTGCATTGCCTGGACCATTTGTCAGAGTTTTTTTTAAGAACAGGACCATATCTAGTGTTCCTCGTCCACCTAAAACTCTTTTGTCAGTAGAAGGACTGGGAATATAGAAATGGATCCCAGGAGGGATATATAATAGCTATGAATAGTATCTTAGCAGACCACAAAGCAGAGCTGTTACTGGCACAAAACAGAGACAGCTCATTAGAGAAAATAATATTGTAATAGTGGAAGAAGTTTTGCTTCAAATTGCTTTCCAAATGTGGCATACAGCAATGAGATAGATAGACCCCAACATCCAAAAAGGATAGATGATCTTGAGATTAAGTTATGGGATTTTGATTCCAGGAGAGATCTTTGCCAATGAGGTTCGTGCTAATGGACACACTACAGGCCTGGTCTGTGCTTTTGCTTTTTTTCTAAATGGGAGTTTTTCCACATGAGGGTACAGGCTTAATTAATTATTTTCTTGTTGCTCTAAAGCCCTTAAATGGATGGTGAGATACAGCTTCATATGTTCTTATGTCCTCAAGAGAAAGAATGGACCGTGTAAAACTGGACAAAGGCTGATAATTCTTACCTGGCATGTGGGTTACTTGTGAAAATATTTGTGCAGTAACATTTTACAGGGAGGTTTAAAAATTTGTTTGTTCTGCTGAATGGAGTAAAAAATTTACAACATTTTTATGTTTTCAGAAACAACAGCCCTATCATTTTTCCCAGGCTTCAGTACGGAATGTGATGTGACTTACCCAGTCACACAAAATTTCACAATAAAGATACAGAAGTCCAAAAGATGTCAGTGCCTCAACCAGTGAAAATGGTTGGGAATTTCCTGAATGAAACCTGAGCTTTCCCACTGTTCCCATCTCCCAAAACAAAAGAACAAATTATGTCTTCTCGTGATAACGCGGGTCATTTGTGAAATTCACATGATCGCTTAATACACCATAAACTACTTAGTATGTCATATAAAAAGCTTATATTTCTCATTGTTTCCTCTTTTACTGGAGCTTATTTTGATATAAAAATTCAGTCACCTAAATTTTGGGTTTAGTCCAAATTCAAATGAAATATCATCTTAAACAGTAGGTACACCACCCTAATTAAGGACAGTTAAAATCCTTTCTCTTATAGCAGGCAACTGTAGATAACATGTAGAAACACTGCATTTGTAAACCCTGCATTTTTATGGTTTTAGTGTGTTTTGCAAAACTTCGGTAGGGTCAATCACATTTATGAGCTCCTTTAACTGCATTTTCCTCATACCTTTCAAACTCCATGTTTTTATGCAGTACACAGTAGGTCAGCTTCATGTAACTCACCAGAAATATTTGAACTGGGTCATAAGAGGTTCAGTCTAAATTGTTTAGCTTTTCCTTATCTTATAATCCCATCTTTTCTCCAGCTTTAAGTCTAGGTCCTTTCTTTTTTTGATCACTTTGTTATATTTCAAAGTTCAAGTCATTTTTTCCTCTTCTTTACATTTTATAGCATTCTTGAAGTTCAGATTCAGGAACATAATATCAGCCCTTCTGGTTCAGACCTTGGGTCCATCTTCTCAAGCATCTGTCTCCAACAAGTGATCATAGGTAGACAGATGAAAATATAATACAAAACTTGGCTATATCAATTCTCACTTAAATCATACATTCTATACAGAAATACATTCTGAACGTTACTATCTGTAGTAGATTGAACAAATGGGATTCAGTCACCCAGCTATAAACATCTACAGTCTAGACATGTACATCTGAACTTATCACTTCAGGCCTCTTCTAGTCAGTGGGAAGAAATACACTCTTCTAAAGTGCAACTCAGTTTATCCTAAAGTCAACAACTAAAATACCTAAAATGAATTCCGCTAAAGCTTCTGTTTCTCTCCAGTGATTTTAAGGGAAGCCTGGGTTGACTATTTAAGATGGAGACAAAAAACAATTACTTTTGATTTGATGATCTTTCCCCCCAGTTGCAAATTTTATTTTGTAATCAGTCATCAGAATCTTGCTCTTAGTCGTCCTGTGACATTTTTTAAAAACTTAAATGTAAGTCAGTCTGCAGTGGAAACCAGGCAAGGTTTTGTATTTTCAGAGATAAAATCAAAAAGTTCTGCATCTGCATCCTGTTTTATTGAAACATACTGGAGAGAAGAGAAGAGAAGAGAAGAGAAGAGAAGAGAAGAGAAGAGAAGAGAAGAGAAGAGAAGAGAAGAGAAGAG
>JACDJE010000275.1:413680-492414 GCA_016647715.1 Pavo muticus | reverse complement strand
AAAAGAAAAGAAAAGAAAAGAAAAGAAAAGAAAAGAAAAGAAAAGAAAAGAAAAGAAAAGAAAAGAAAAGAAAAGAAAAGAAAAGAAAAGAAAAGGAGTGTGCTGACCTCCATTTTCTTATAAATTTATGCTACCTTTACAAGAGCTTACATTACTCAGGAGTACACTGAATCAACAAATGTCCTCACAATCCCACATCTCATTTTCATATTTTCCCTCCAGGTAACATGAACTTTTGAAGAGGTCAGGCTGCTTCAAGTCCTGCCATCTCTGACTCCGTTGCTCAAGGATATGACAGAGGTTAAAATATTAGCATAAACCTATGTATCAGTTCCTTTTCTACCCATCTCAAGCCAACATCTTACAACAAGCTATAGACTGTTAATCTCTCTCTCGTAAGTGCAACATTGTCTAAACATTTCATTACAAGTAATGTATCTCTTCCAAATATTTTGTCTGCTATAAAACAGCAAAGATAGGTGAAATTCTTGATTGTCAAAAATCCCATGTGATGTGTCTGCTTGACAATCCAGTTGTATAGGTAAACTGGCATACTGATGCATGCCATGTGATGACGTAACAAGAGCCAGGTATCTCACTACAATTTTTATGAAAATCTCTCCTGATATGTTTTGATTAAGGATAAGTTCATTGCTGACACTGATTTTGTGTTATCACAGTCTTAAGCTCCACGACTCAGGAGGATTTGGGCATTTAATGCCCATGGGAGTTTGACGCTATTGGAAGTTTGAGTCCCAGAATGCTGTCCAAAACTTTCATGTCAACTGAAGTCTCTCCAAGTAAGAACGAGAGTAACTAAGTTCTGCTCTAGCTCCAGTGATGCCATACTTCATTAGTATACAAATGAATCTCTATATCTAGGAAGTCCTGTGATAGTGTAGTTAGCCAGTGATGCTCAACAGTCAGCTAGAAATACACTGTGCTGTTAATCTTTCCAATGGAATAAAAAGGAAAAAAATACATTTATTGTTTTTTTTTAATCCATTTAAGAGAGAAAGGGTAACTTCTGCCTCTCCTCACCAGAACTGTATTAATAATATTTTACATGGAATTTCAAGAAATGTGTAGCTGTTTAGCATCTTTTACCTTGGTAAGCAACATATATACACTCAGTGGAATAAGTGGCAAATACAACAGAACTTCTGAAATATGAGATATGTTCAGACTGCTGGTGACTGCAGCGAGCAGTGGAAAATGTACGCAAACTATTTCCAGCATAATGTTCCTAATGGACAAACCTGTAGAAGTACTTAAATGTGGGAGCAGAAAATTACATCTACACACATCATTATGAATGTTTTATTATTAGTGCATCAGTGTTTCATAATCTAGGTCGCTAAATGGTATTAGTAGAGAAAAGATCTAGTTCAATACTACTATAGCATGAGTTGCTGATATACTTTTTTTGAAAGAGAAACAGAAAACAAAAATTTATGTCACAAATGAATAATTCCCTAGACATTAATCATTAAGTGTTGCTGGCCAAAAAAATATTTTAATTGTGCAAGAACTTTAATAGTACAAATACTTCAATTTTTCATATAAATGTCATATACCTAAACTGAAATATTTTGACAAAATGGGTATTGAAGCGTAGCTTATAATTTAGTGGAAATAATTACGTGAAGCAGCACATTAAGAGGGAATTATACAGGTGTACATGAACATTCGGATAAAAAAAAGAGATAATAATAATAGTATTGCCACTGGTAGGAGTTCCCACACTTAAATTTGGGTGATGGTTGTCATCGGCCCCAAATCAGTACTTCCACTTCTTAATTGCTTCTATCTCATTTACTGTGCTGTTGAACTGTTGCTCAGGGTTTTATCCTTATTTAACAATCTCTACCAACCTAAGCACAAATCTCCTCACTGCTAAGGAAAATTATACAGATTGCCTATGATACTAATAGCAAGGATAATATGGATAATATAACATGTGAGTTTTTAGAAATTTCTGAAAACAGCTAAAAATAGTGTTCTGCACTTTGGGAAAATTAGTCAAGGAGCAATGGTGCTGATGAGGTGATATAACTCAGCTTTCTGCCTCGTCACTGTCATGCTAATATTCTTCTGGAACCAGGCAGAACTGAACTGTTCTTACTTCAAGTTGCTTGTGCAGCATCAGTTTCAGTTCATTCAGCAGAAATACCATCATCTCTTGAGAAGAGCTATTGCTGTACTTTCCTAGCCCAGACTGAGAACTGTTGTGAGGGACTGGAGCCTTAACAGTTAGAGTCCACACATGAGGAAAAAACAGTTCCCTCCAAACAATCTAATAGCTCCCTGGTGATCATTCCCTGGATCTAGATTACTAACAGTGGGAGGAAAGCCAATATAAAGGCATAAAATACTACAGAATGACTAAAACAATGTGGCATGGTTCTTAGGATGAACTTCTATAGCTATCATTATTCGTAGATGTTAATTATTTGTTGCACAAGATGTGGTATAAAATGTTATCTCTTTTATTTATAATTATTGAAAATATTCATTTAAATTTCAAAATAAATGTGTTTCTGACTTCTTGGTTTGCTTCTAGCTTCCACTGCCAGAATTAATTTAATCATGTATGTGTTCTCTCTCACTCGTTCCAAGTGCAGATTTTCAAATTACTGTACCATGAACACAACCATCTATGATATATACCAGAATAGTATTGTAGCTGATGGAACTACAGCTAAGAGCAGATGTGTTATAAATAAGTAAATAAATATCAAAACTAGAATAGAATACACATCTAAATAATATATTTAGTGGACTAATTTATTCTTAAGTTTGAGCAGGTAGGAATATGAACAGATCGGTTGTCTACAGGAATCCAATTTACATTTATTCTGAGTAATTTGAAATATCCATTTAGGACATTTTCATTCTATCAGCCCCAAACTGTCTATTCATAGTGTTCCTTGATACCTTGAGCCACGATTTGTGCACGTGCAGTAAGGGAATAAAGCCTTTTAAATAGGAGTTTTACCATGACAGAGAATTGGGCATTTGTAATTCTTGGAATTTAAAGATATCAGAAACTCAGCTTTACAATTCAATATGTTATATATTTTTCAAGATAAAACAAAACTACATGTCACTAAGTACAAATTAATCTGCACTAATACATATTATCAATGATTTTGCACCAGTTCAGGTAAAGACAGAATTAATATATGATTGATACTGATGTAGAAATCGTAGAACCATAGAATGGCATGAGTTAGAAGAGAATGAGTCTAAATTTTTTCTTTCTCATAAGATGCTTTTGAAAGATTATATTTCTTATCTTGCTGTAACAGACCCTCCATTTATCAAGTAAATGAACAAGAAAAGGAACAAGCAAGGTGGATTTAGTTGGAAATTGAGTCCTTCATCCTGAGCACCTTCACAGACCTGTAAGAGCTCAAAGGGAGAACAATGGGCATACATCGAACAATCTCAACTGTCAATTTCTGGGTGATGGTGTTCTCATTAACTGAAATATCCCAAAAATATCCCAAATTACTGCCTAAAACAGTGGTCCACCCAATCCTACTCTGTGCCTTCACACACCTGCCAGCCGTCTTGTGAGAACACAAATGTTTTTATGGAATGTCAGATCAGAGAACTGATGCAGATGGGCATGCTGTATTGGCTTGTTTGTGAAGCTGCTATTTTGCTGGATCAACTACTTGGAAAAAAGGAGGACTCCACACTGATTCTTTCTCCTCACTTTGGGAACAAAAGAAAGGATCAAGATCAAGAAAAGGCAAGAAAAGATTTGAACCATCCTCAGGTAGTAGGACAAGGAAATCATTGGGCATGTGTACCTTCTTCCAAGGAGATTTTATCTCAAAATTCAATGAATTTCAATGTCGCTTAAACTGGACTTTTGAATCCTAAGTATGTCACATGTTTGTACTTATACATACCCTCATTGGCCCACAGGCATGTCAGGGACTGAAGCGTCAGCAGAAATTTAGGAAAATACATCCCCTTTAAGGCTCTACTCTGTGACAGCTGGTCACCACTAGCACTCAAATCAGGGCTAATTTGTTGAATAATAGTGGGAAGATGAGCACCTGTCCACTTGTGACTATACTGACACTGATGTCACCAACTGTTTCCCCATAAACAACTGGAGAGAGTTCAGACAGCGGCCATCTGAGATAAGCCTGCACTTTCTACCCAAATCTAAACAGGTCAGGATCAGAAGTAGGTTCTTGAGCGGCTCTGCATTAAGAGCTTTCAGTGGCTGTGACCAAACCTGGACAGGAATCAGCACAGAGCAGGTTGGTAAAACTGAAGGATTTCATTACCAATTCCCCGAACCATCCAGCCTCTTTTCAACCAGGCTTTCTGCCAGTTTTCTCCCAGATGATATTGCTTTGACACAAAGAACAAGTTATTTAAAGAGCACTTTTGTATATACAAACCTTTTAAAATAAAGTTAAATTTTCTCCTACTTTTTAAAAAAAGATATAAGGGAAAAAGAAATCTTAGAAAGAGCCTTTCTATGCCAACAAAAAGACAAGAATTTTTCACCTTGATGCTTAATTGGCAATATAATATTTTAAAATGTACTTTTAAGAGGTTTGGACACACTAACTAGAATTATCCTGTCCAAATGACATTAGTGCTTTGTTAACACTCACTTTAACTGCACTCAGTATGCAAGAAAATGTCTTGCTGTTATACCATAAGGCTAATTTCTAAAATGTCTCCAAACCGTCAAACTGACACTTAGAAGAAGAAATAAATGAAGCATTTGAAGTAACTTAAAAATGTGAAATAAAATATAAATTAATATCCTATAAAATATGACATCATATTTTTTCTAGTTGAGGTTGGCACTTTTTCCTGATCTGGCTTCATCAAAGTGCATTCTGGATGAAAATTATGTTCCTACGTTCTGCATGTGATGAATTTGCAAGCTATAAGTATGGAGGCGTGAAATCTGGCACCTTCCAAAGCTGCACATTTGTACTTACAAATTCACTCAAGATTTATAGCCATTACAAGCAGATGATGTCATCAGCTATTGCACATATTCCCTACCTCATTTTCCCAAGGTAGGATTTAAAGTTTTCGAGGAATGTTGAACTGGCAACGAACAGTGATAACGAGCAACAAATAGCAGGGACAATGTCAAATTATTTTTAATGCCACATCGCTTTTCCTTTGTGGTTAATACTCTGCAAAATGTTAATGCATCAGCAGCTTTGTTACCACATATGTATATTTCCTACAATATTAGAAAGTTTCTCTCTTACCTATAATTCCAAAGTTGCTAATTCAGCAAGAAGGTGACCAGCTCAGAGAAGCTGCCCTCCAGGGAGTGAATATAAAATCAAATCCTGCCCTAATCAGACAAAATTCCTTCTAAGATTTCTAGAAACTGTTATATAGCTAGACAAGTAGGTCTTGGCTCATTTTCACTCTAAAGAAGTACAGCGTAACCATTGATTTATAGCAATGGGCTAAATTCTGCTCAGTAGGATTTGGGTAAATCTGAAGCAACTGCATGAATATCAGTGAGCTTATTCTGGACAGTCACCAATGCAAATAAGAGTACAAGAATATGGCTCTTTGCATAAGGTTGCTATTTATTCAAAATATGCTCTTACAGTCTGTTCACATTCTTTCTGGGAATATTTTAGTTGTGACTCAGGGCTATGGATTCAATGCAAAATGAATCACTAAAATATCAGACTTCGAATGAATGGTACATAAAGAAAAGGTGAAGTCTGTATTGAACAGTGATTTGAAAAACATCAGATATTCCTGCTGACTATAAGAGGCAGTCATGAATCACGCAGTGGAACGTACACTCTACCTCATCCACAAATTACAGAAAATTTATTTCTTACAGAGAATCAGATAAACATTTCATGGAAGAATTATTAACACGTGCCAACATCTTTTATGGCAGGATATTGTTGCCCAGTAGTAGATTAAGACAGCATACACCTAGTACCAAATAAAGCAAGTCTACCATGGACAGTCCTTTTTAAATCAAATACTTTGCTATGGTAGGTGTCAAGGAAGATGTGCCACTGCAGACCGCTGAAGCTAACTGCATTCCAGTTGTGATGTTTTTGCTTCTTCTCTTCCTGAAAACCCTGAAGTCATCACAAGTTTTATTTGCTCTTGCAAGTTTGCTTGTAAAACTTAATGTAGGCAAGGAAAGCATGAGTTTGTCATAATAAAACCCCAGTATATTTTATCAGAGAGGCCTGTTCTTCCTAAAGTCTCCATTTTGAATACAAAATACATATCTATAGCTCTTCCTACACTGACCTTGTACTGGATTGGACTCCTCTTTTGAGCTAGAAGCAAAGTTGAAAGAGTATTCAAAATATAAATATTGAGTTAATGAATAAAAGTTTATGTAGAGCTCTTTCGGTTTTGTAGCCATACTGAAAGATCACAACTTACTGACTTCATCTAGTGTTATGCCTCAATGATAGCAGAAAAGTAACTTTAAAGTAAATAGATTGCTGGGACTGAACTCTGGAGATGTCTGTTCTCTCTATTTGACTAGAGAGGGGAATTAGAATAATTCCATTTTTACGTTAATAAGTAGTTAAATTGGCTGAAATGAGTTGAGACCATTGTTCCTGAAACAAAATGTTATTTGTACAGGGAAGGCCTATACTCACAGATATGGATATTTGTAGACATACAAAACTACCACTTCAGAGACCTGTCATGACATTTTTAAACCACACCTACATATTTCCAAATTTACTGTGTCATCTCACCAAAATAAAGCCTTATGGTATCTCACATGAGATATTTTCTGGTTTGGAATCTCAGAGTACAAGCAATTAGAATAGGTTAGGTCTGCAAAGTATTTGGGAGTTTCTGGATTGAAACGCATACTCTTCACCCAAACATTTTATTGGTTTGTTTGGGTGTATTTGCTTTTTTTTCATTCTCTCTGCAGTAAAATTGCAGAAGGCATTCATCAAATCATTCTTCCAGGAGTAATTTTTTTCCCATCCAGCTCTCTATATAAATAAGTAGGAAATTTGGCTTTTTCCCATATAACACATTACAACCTATCAAGCATAATAAGCATGACACAAACACTAACTAAGAACTGTAAGATCTGTGAAGCATGAAGCTTCCTCATATTGCGTCTTCTCAGTGTTCTCTGCAGCTAACCTAGCTGTAACACAAAACACTGTTAATTAAAACATTGAAGTCATGACCCAGGTATCAGTCACTGTAGGCCACTCAAGGCTCAGAGATTTAAACACTTTCAGAAAAGAGACCCCATCTTATAATCCATTTCACTATGATTTATGACTCTGGTTGTAAAAATTCTGAGGAAATAATTACTCAGAACTTCACTATGTTCTTGTTCTTCCCCTTTCCCCCCCCCACCCCNATGTTTTTCACTTTAATCTGGACCACTTTACCATATAATGGATAATCCATTATATTCTGTTCTCAGCTTGGACAAAGCTTCAAGCAGATCTGTTTCAGTTCAGAAGTGCAGAAATGCACAAGCATTCTATCTGGTCCTCATATTATATCTTTTTTGTCTGCATACATCTGGTAAGGTAGTTTTCTAAATTTGTCACTATTAGAGCAATGCAAACTATTTATAAGAAAATCTCCAAACCACATGAAGAGCACCTGTTTCCATGTTTCATTACAGATCTGAAATTCATCCTGGCTTCAAATATTTTACAAAACTCAAAAATCTTTCAAACATACCTGACTGATGTACAGATCTGCATTTAAGCCAACTAGAACTCTGCGCAAGTGAAACCAAAGGAATCTCTTTAATTTTTATTTTTTTACTTTTTAATTCAGTTTTGCTCTGTGCTGGCTCAGTTCATGCAGGTTCCAAATTTGAAATAAAACTTTTCCTTCTTGCTGAACTTTCACCTAACTCTTCTCTGTTTGCCAGAAATGTGATCAACAAAAATAGCTCTGAAGACCTCACCGCCTCAGGCAAAGCTCCCATTCCCATTTTTCTCAAGGGAAGCTTGACCTAGCAAAGAGGGCTAAGAACAAACAAGAAATAAAGAGGCAGCCTCAGGTAAATACCAGAATGCTATTCCTATGTAGTCAGAAACCTGCTGTGAAAAGCATCAGCAACCCTGAAACTGCAAAGATGTTTCCCAACAGAAAATCCATAGTTATCTGGTGTTCTTATTTACTACTTGCTTAGCTTAGTGTGCTGAGCACAGTATGAGGTCCAAGTAAATGTAAGCTCTATCCAATAACACATAACATGGATTAATATGACAGTATTTCTTTTTTTAATTTTTATTTTGTTGAGGTGGATCTGGAAGGGAAGAATCTTTGCAAATTCAAACTTACGTGTATCCTGAAGTATCACATTCAAACACAGGCACATCAAAGGGTGGTGAGACACTGGCACAGGCTGCCCAGAGAAGCTATAGATGCCCCATGCCTGGAGGCCAGGTTGGATGGGACCTGGGTATCTCTGATGTGGTGAGTGGCAACCAACCCACAGCAGGCGGTTGGAGCTCAGTGATCTTTAATGTCTCTTCAAACCCAAGTTCCATGATTCTGTGACTACTGTATTCAGTTGTATGAAGAACCTTACATCTCTTGATTTCAATGCCTTTCTACAGCACGTGAAAGTCACATAACTTGTATCTGTCATTTTCAGTTTCTCTCTCTGCTGTGCAAAGAGGTAATCTGTGCATATCATTGCATTTGGGTAACGCTCTGGGGAGGGAGAGTAGGAGAGCTGAGTGATAAACGTGCTGTGGGTATCAAGTAGAAAAGTGGGTTGGATGAATGGCATATGATAGACAAGACAACATGGGTTGTTGGGTGTTTCTTTAAAACATTTCTTTTCCTGTGAGAATTACTTCCAGAAACTTAGACCAGCCCCTTGAAAGGAATGTTTTTTTCCTCTGCACAGACAAGTGATACCTTCTGGGTAGAAAGCTTCTGCTGTGCCTGGGGCGGAGATTTTGCATCCCAAGTTCCCACCCCAGTGCCAGAGATTCTTTGAAAGCCTGTCCGCACTGCCAGCTGCAGACAGACTCACTCCTCCTGCGTTAACCCCAGAACCAGAAGGGCGGTTCTGGATAAACTGCCAAATCAGGCCTGGAAGCAGAATAGTCACGTTCACACACAAAAGGGCAGGGTATATTAGCTTGGGCACGGCGCCAAGTACTGCAGCTATACTGCTTCCAGATGCAAACTGGTGAGTCCACAAAGCCCTACTCTGCACTTGCATGGACATACTAACTTGGATCTCTGGACCATAATCTATTTTGCCTTAGCTATCCGGAGTCCACACCATAAATCATCCTGCAGACAAGGGGAAAGATTTCTGTTTTTTTCTTCCTATAGGAAGCCAGTGGAGAGAGAGGATATTCTGGGGTAGTTATATAGCTTGTGTTGTTGTGTCACACTATTACATAGAGCCGCAAATTCCTAAGGCAGATGGCTTAGTGCCCAGCTATATTACATTACTGAATTCCAGATGGGAGGTGAGAAAATATATAAACTCAGATGGAGGTCATCATCTACCAGGAGAGGTAGAATCTCCTTCTCAGAGAGAAAGGGAAGCAAATTGCACTCTTTCATTGTTGCTGCATTAAACATCAGAAATCTAGATGACACTGTCTTAAATTATCATGTTTAAGATTAGTGCTTGATTTCCTTTAGATTCAGTGGTTACCAATACATTTGTGTTTATTCTGATGCTGCTCAGGCCAGAGAAGTTTGGTTGCACACTGCTGAGAGTGATCCTGCATAGCAGAGCAGCTTGGGAAGTGAGCAAAGGCAGCATAAAAGTGGGAAATATTAAGTAGGCTATTTGGAAAAATTAATTGCAAAAGGTCTACCACATTTGGGACTCAAATGATTTTCAACTATACAGACTAACATTGCTCAGACAAAAAAAGGAAAGATTTACTACACAAGATCAAGAGATGTACAGCCACTTATAGATCTCATCTTGAGGAAGTTGTAGAGGCTTCAGAACAAGACATGGCCTATCCGAGCAGAACAATTTCTTCAGCCTGTCCCTTAACTTTAATATCAGGAGCTCAAGTTAATGAAAGTTGTCCGTGTCACTGAATTCAAAACTATGGCTGTGTTCTTAATACCCAGGAAGAATCATAGGAGTCAAGGAATAGCTCAGACATGGTTTTATAGAAACAAATAGCTTTTGTTCCAAGAATGGAATTCTCATAAGAAACCAGTGTAAGATAAAACAACAGGCATGAATTGTTTTCTACTAGAAATCATCCAAGATAAACAACAAAAAAGCAAATTGGAATCTTAAAATCTAACTACCTTCTAGAAACCAGCTTGAAAAGGATACAACTAATCAGAAAACCACATCCCTGTCCTTCAGGCAAAAAGAGATATTGAAAAGCTTTTCTATGGAGAATTACAGTGAAGAAAAAAAGCACAACCACAAATAATATTCAAGTTGTACTACTCTGTCTGTAGAAAGACTTCATTGTTTCAATCATCTCTAAACTGTTCATTTTGTGTCCTAATAATAGCTGAAATTATGAAAGAACAACTATATGAATTCAGAAAACCTGATACTTTCCATTTTGAAGATATTTCATAGAATCATAGAATCATAGAATCACAGGGTTGGAAACGACCTGCAAGATCATCCAGTCCAACCGTCCTCCCATTACCATTGTTACTACAAACTACTAAACCATTATCTCGTAGCTTCTCATCCAGGAGCCTCTTGAACACTGCCAGGGACGGTGACTCCACCACCTCCCTGGGCAGGCCATTCCAGTGCCTGACCACTCTTTGAGAAAAAAGTTTTTCCTCATGTCTAATCTAAACCTTCTCTGGCACAATTTTTTGCCATTTCTTTTGGTCTTGTTTGTTGCGTGGGAGAAGAGGCCAAACCCCTCCTCATCACAACCTCCCTTCAGGAAGTTGTAGAGTGCAATGAGGTCTCCCCTGAGCCTCCTCTTCTCCAGACTAAACAATCCCAGCTCCCTCAGCCGCTCCTCATAAGATTTGTGCTCCAGACCCCTCACCAGTTTCATTGCCCTTCTCTGAACACGCTCCAGGGCCTCAATGTCTTGTAGTGAGGGGCCCATTTAAATCTAATAGGTTAAAAAGTATTTTCAAAAATTTTCTCCAAGCATTAAGAAGTTAGAACAGGTGGTCATTCTCCACAGAAAATTTCAAATTGAAAATGGTAAACACAGCAGGAAAAAAAATATTTGAAATTCCAACTCAGCTGCAGAAGACAGTAACAACTAGGGATGCACAGATGAAGCTTGAGACTGTTGGCTTTTACCTGCAATAAGCTTTGTTTTAGCTACCTCATACTAATCTGGTCTTGTCATTACATTCCCATCCATTTTCTCCTAAGGCCAATAAAATAACAGCCATAACCTTCAGTCCCCAAAGACTGGCAACTTAGAATACAGAGCTAAGATTTCACGGCACAAACATTTTGGGCCTTGTGTTGCAAATCCTCAGCTACCCTTAAAGTAAATTAGAGATTAGAGGAAAGGGAAGCAGATGTGTAACTAAAGATTCGGTCAGGAGAAGGGGAATTCTCCCTGCCCACAGCATCAACCTGCTTATTATCCACTAAAGTAAAAACTTCTCCTGTTGTAATTTGTCATAACTATTAAAGTAAATAGAAATTGATGACATTTAGCATCCCAGAGGACCAACATGTTTAGAAGTAGCATTTCTCTTCATGTATTTTGTCAACACTTGAAGTAAAAACAATTCTCCACTATGTTTTATTGTTTACATTTTTAGAGTTTACTTCTGCTTGTTAACAATCTGACTGAATTTCTGAGACAAGAAAGAAGTTAGAAATTAATCATTCCAGCTTGAGGTGACTGAAACAAAGGAAATGTCATAGAATTAGCTTAAGAAATAGTTTTGCATAAAAAACCAACAGATGGTAACTAGGAGGTACAACATACAAAACCACCTAGAACTGACAGAAGCCTTTAGACTCTGTTCAACTCTTTAAAAGCACCTAGTGTCAACTGCAGGAGGGCAATTTGGAGTGTGAAACCCTGTCACAACCCTGAACTATAGCAGAGTAGATTTTGGCCTCTGCAAGGATCTGCTTGAAAGACCTTTGAAGATAAGAAGCCCTGGAAAAAAGAGGTATCCAAGTAATTTCAATAGTCTACTTTTTTTTTTTTTCATATTTTGAAAGGAGAAAGAAAATGGAATATAGTATTTATTTGTTTCTTTTACTTCCAGATAAAAGACGATATCAGAAGTCTTTAAGAAGAAAAAAAAATTAAAAAACACTGCCATGGAGTGATTTGCTGAAGTATACTGCCCAATTCTGCATGGCAAATTTGGGTCCTTATGTCAGCAGAACTCCATGAAGTCACTGAGAGACCTGGGTTTTCTACTGAAGGAAAACACTGAACTGTGAGCTAAAGCTTGCCATGTAGATTCCATCCTCAGCCAGTGGAGAGATACATTCAAGGATTCCAATCCTAAGAGAGGTGCTTGAGACAGATGTGCTGAATCACTTTAGGAATGTCATCCCTCTCTACTTGCTGAAGAGAGGTCTGGGTGTCAAAATTACAAATCTCAAGCTTCTTGGTGACCAATGTTAGAGTAGAATATATCGCCTGTCATTATAATTATATTCTGAACTGTGTTTTACATTACAGAGATGACAAGGACTGCAAAAAGCAAAGATATTTCGGATAAGAACCAAACCAAAAACCTCAATATAATTCAAATTGTTCACATTTTAATAATTGCTACAAAACTTATTTTTTCGTGGTTCTATTGCACATTGTGCAAGTGCATCGTAAATGTATGTTTCTTGTTAAGAACTCCCGCTGTGAGTAAACTATGCAAACACAGTTTGATACCTAGGACTTTTCATATTTGAGAGTGACAAAATAATTGAGTTAAAATTGTGAGTACACATGTATCCAGAATCTGAGATTCTTTTGAAGATGGAAAAATGTCATGGCTTTTCAAGTTTTAAAATTTAAATGGATTTTTTCTTCATATACATTTCCAACTGAAACACTGTGGAGAAGGCCATTGGCTGGGCCAGACTGCTAACTTCTGGACCTAGGAAAAGAAAGCATATATCCCCTACATATATTTTCCAGACTGCTACATAATTGGCACATTTTCCTACAGAGTACTCCCTGGGCTCTCAAAGGGACAGAGAGAAGTTCATCCCATGACTTTGCCATTAATTTTGGAAGAGGGGTAATTACAACAGCCGTGGAGTTTCTTATTTGGCATGGACATGATGTAGCCATGGCCTTGCCAAAAAAACTCCATAATATTCACAGAAAAATGCTTCTTCAAGTGCCATCCTGGTACCCAGGAGTAGGGGTGAGTTCTGCAGGCAAGAGTTTAGCCATACCTCCTGATACACCAGCACAGTCAGAAGACTGCATTCCTCCATTTCCCATGTGCATGGTCCCAGGGCTGCTTTAAATATCTCCACCCTCAGTAGTTTGCAGTGTTTTTTATTTCAATAAGCGTTCCACATGAAAAGGTAATATCTACTGAAAATCATGTACTTTAAAATTATTTTGTAGCTAACACAGAGCACTGTAATATTGTTCTTCACACATAAAACTTGCTGCGCAGATTGACCAGCTTTAATTAGTACTGAGCACTGTGTAATGTTGATAAAACTAATAACTTGTATAGTTTCACTCATAATTTGATGATTTGATCATCTCATGCCGATAAGCTAGAAATACCAAACTATTTCTTAGGATGTGATGAAGAGCTAGCACAATAGTAGCACAATAATAGCTAGCACAATAGTAAAAGAAACTTAGAAATATCAGACTAAATTTCAAATATTGCATAGAAGCAAAGTGTTTGCCACTACCCTGATTTTGAGATTTTTTAGAGATTTTTACAGACATTAATATGAAACACAAGCATAAGACAGTGAAGATAAATATAATTAATGAAAATGAATTCAAAGTTACATAATTTTAAGTCCTGTACTTCACAACAATTCTTTTGAACATCATGAAAGACCGAGGGAAAGATAAATATGTACTGAGAAGATCACTGCTTGAATATGTTGGCCATATAGCTCACTAGGTATCAGCTTTTGCAAGATATCGTCAATAGCAAAAACTACAGAAGTCAGATTCCCATTGCTGTTAAAAAATGTTAGAAATAGCACATGATATGAAGTAATTAGTTTTTAGAAACTGTGTGGGTGTGAAGTTCAAATGGAGGATCAAAATTCAAAAATAAGGAAACAGGGATGAGTATACACCAAAAGAGTAAAACAGGCATTATATGTTCCAAAAATTAGTCTGATGTCATTTTCCAAATGCTGCTTTTTTCACAAGACGCTATTTGCAAGAACACCGTATCACATAAAAGTCTACTAAGGCATACTACAAAAAAGCCTATGTATCTTGCATAAAGAGCTCAAGTTATAGATGCCAACAGCTGTTCATTTCTTAAATATCCACCTTATGATAAACCTGACTGCTTTCCAACATGAAAATTAAAGTGTCTTGAACAAGGCAAGTTTGGCAACTCATAAAAGTTGGAGGGAACCTCTTGTCCACTTGATCTGTCCTGTGGCCACTTGGCAGCCAAGCCTTACCGTGCAGCAAGCCAGCTCCTTTCCTGGAGTACAGCATACCTGAACACAACAATACAGTGGTGCAAGGTTTATATAAACCAGATGGCAAAAACCAGGGCAGCGTAGAGTGCATGGGAGAGAAGTTACAAAGGTTTTAGCAAAATTGTTTGGTGCAACCATTTCTTCCTTTTTAGGCAACCATATAATGTAAGAACAACAAAATGCTCAATGAAAGGGCAGTAAATTCAGAACATCTTTTTTTTTTCATGTAAAATACAATAATTCTAACTGACCATTTGAATTTACTGACAGTACTGAATTTACTTGCTTCGAGGCAAGTGCCACGTTTAAACACAAGAATTAGGATAATTTGTTGACAGATAATATTTGTAGATGTGCAGTACATATAAACTTACCTTGAAATTTGTGCTTTGGGACTTAACTATCTACAGATGTTTGGACACACTATTTTCAAATAAAATCATGCATGTAAGGATCCTAAATGGGTGCAAAAGTTTATTGTTCCAGGAATTCAGAGGCATCACGGCAGCTTACTGCACTTGTAGATCTGGTCAAAGAATGTTATATTTACTTACTCTTTTAATATCTTTTCAAGAACAGATTGTGCAGTTACAAGCAAACAAGAAGTAAGCTGAAAACTAGATCCAATCTTCATGTACATTTTTATAGATCTATGATTTCAGCATACCTTAGCCAACTTGGCCAGCAAAGGACAGCTGCCTACATGTGCTGAAACACCAAAAGCAAAGGAAACTTTTAGCAGTACCTGAAAGAGGCTGCTGCTTGCTCTGGTCATTCTTTTGGAGTACCAGTGGTAGTCTACTCAGGCTCAGTAATTTTTCACAGAAGAGAAATATGAGGTTTTTTTCATAGTTTTTAGGTTTTAGCACCTTAGAATGTTCTAAATTTTGCAAGAGCTAAGTTCGGAAAATAAAAAATACTAGTCCAGTACTAACCCATCCCTTGTCACACTCATCCCACAGTGCAGCTCAGGCAAACCTGGAATTTGGAAGCAGCAGCAAGTCCAAACCACAGCACATAGTAAGTTAGGATCTGGGGGGTGAGTTGGCCCACCATGGAAGATGGTGGGACCACCCATCCCAAGAATATGATTTATTTCCATCAAAGTCAGGGGAAAGGCTCTGTATCTTTCCAACCTCTTTTTCCGCTGTTACCTTGAGGAGACTTTCAGAAATTTGATTTGACTCCCCTAGAGCAAATAAAAAATATTCTAGAGCTTTGCAAATCTCCGACTGTATGAACATGGATATATCGCTACTTATACTTCTGTACTGAGTTTATGAGAGCAGGGCCCCTTTCAAACAGAGATGCACTAATGAAACATATTGCCAAGGGTTTTTCAATTGGTCATGCCTTCAACAATCAGAAAGAAACCCCAGCCATTCATTCCAACATTCACAGTATCATGGTTTTTAACTGAAATGTCTAGGCAGTAGTAAAGTTGCAGAAAGTTCAGTAATGCGTTTTACTCCACTGATCATTGACTAAAGTGGTTTTGACTGATCTTGTTGGGTAGGACAGTGTCCTTACACCCTGTAGAATTAGTAAGCAGTATATCTTTCAAGACTGGAAACAAAAGGCTACAAGTTATAGTGTGAATATCACATCTTCTTCCTCACTTAATAACCAGTTTTTAGAATTTATTGCAGTTCCTTACTCATGGTGTTGCCATCTAAAGTTGTGCCATCGCTTCCTTTGAAAAAAAGAAACTCCAGATATGAACTGCAGATTGAAGTTTGCTTCTGTAAAGTCTATGTTTGAGAACAGATTTTTTTTTTTTTTAATTGGCACACGCTTTCTCATTCCAAGTTTAATTTACAATGAACAATTTCTTAATTTATTTCAGCTTGGCTACATTAGCCCACTTCCATAAAAATAAAAAATGGACAGTCAATTTCTCACAATAATGAGAAATGAGACCAAAACAAATCCCTGGAGAAAAGTCTAAGTAGGAAGTTTGTGAACAGTTTGTGATTGTGGTCATCCATCTGGTCTGAAACATGAGAGAAGATGTAATCATTCTAATGAGAGAAATCTAAATTTCAGATTCAAATCCTTCAAGTGAAGTTACTTCAAATTGAAATAATTTGAATGTTTGATATAATATTAGAATGAAAATGTTACATCCAAGTTGCCTTTTTTGGGGGGGAGGAAGGGACTGGATACCCATGGATGCCACTAGAACATCTCATGCAGAAAACTGGATTAGCAATCATGCAGCAGAAGTGGAGTGGCTCAGATAAGATGGCTCATGCTAGAAGCAAAAGTCAAGAGCATTGAACTCTGCAAAATAAATTCTCCAGGCTGTAGTTGGAGAAGGTACTATGGCTATTGCTTTCCTCCAGCCGCTCAAGAAGTGTTTCTTTTCTTTCTTGTAAGTACAAGATGATCTCAAAATAGTATTGTTTTATATAATGTTATGTCCCAAAAAAATGTTTATTTGTTGACTTAGACTACCATTTATCTTCACCTCAACACAGATATGAAATAAGATAATTGGATGACTTCAACAAAGTCTTCCTCATTCTTTTTCTTAAATAATGTTTGAGCTTTTCATCTCTAATGCTGCATCTTCTTACAGCATTTGGAAGCCAAATATGAGAGCTGTTCATTTGACCAATTGTTGGGCCAGGGGAGATTTAGGTTGGATATCATGAAAAACTTCTTTACAGAAAGGATTGTTAAGCACTGGAATAGGCTCCTCAGGGAGGTGGTTGAGACACCATCCCTGAACGTGTGTAACAACAATCTAGGTGTGGTGCTCAGGGACATGATTTAGTGGTGGGTTGTTAGGGTAGTATGGTTAGGTTGCAGTTGGACTTGATGATCTTGAAGGTGTTTTCCAATTCTATGATTTTATGATTCTGTTGCAGGAGTCCATAATGATTTTACAGGAATAATACAAAGAATAAATTTAATCTTGAATGTTCATGGCATTTTTTTCCCCATCCTTTTCCCACTGTTCTCTACGAATTGCTGCTCTTGAATATTGAGCTATCAAGGATCAAGAGCGCTGGTTTTATATGTTTTATGTTCAGGCCATCCAAAATAAAACATATCGAAGTACTCCAGAAATTTCATGGAGCAGTTCTGGGCAGGTAACAGCCACAGAAGTTCCCCACAGAACTGCTCAGTTATAGCATTGGTTATGCTATTCTAGAGATCCTCAAGTAAAAAAGAAATTCTGAATGTCCTTAATCACTACAGTGCTTTCCTTCTGCTGCATGCTCTTCACAATATTGTTTCTGGACTCCTTTAATATGACTGCTGTGAACATCCTCTTTCTCTAAAGAATAAGAAAGCAATCTTTTGCAGAATAAATTGGAAATAATTCAGATCACTTTTTTTTTCCCCCTCACAAGAAAAAAAAATCTCATCTAGTTGCTCTCTGTCAAAATATAATTCAGCTGTACCACCATTTCACATGAAATCTTGCTGCCCCTCAGCTCATCCTCACCCAGGTCCCAAAGCTCTTATTCGAGCAAGTGAAATTCTGCAAAGGCTACAGGAGAATCTGCTACTTCTTCCCCTATGAGTTATGTTTGGTGTCATACATATTTTATGACACCTCCACATCTCTGAAACATACAGAGGGTCCTCCCAAGCTGAAATCTAGTGTCACAATATTTATAGCTTTGATAGATTAACGATTATTAAACTGTAGATTTGACCTCAATCTATGGATTCTATCTTCCTTTCAAAGCCAACATAATTTCTTATCAACAAATTTTCGTAATTTCACATTGATAAACAAAATTTCCACCAAAAAAAATACATCCCTGTCATCTCTTTCTGGTATCAACAGTCCCAGCTCCCTGGTCTTTCCTCCCGTTTTGGGAAGTATGGCTTCATGAGAAAGAAAATTGCATCTGATTGCAGTGAAATGCTCGGCTGGATTGTAGCTGAGGTTTGTGGGGAATTTATTTTTGTGGACAAAAAAAAAAAATATTTTGGGATGCATAATTGTTACACAGACTCTGGTGCTCTGATGCTGTCTTTTACTGTTACATCTCCTACCACTGTCTGAATATCTCAGCAACATGTTCATAAGGTCTCCAGACTTCCATCATTAAGGTCACATTACAGAGTAACCCTGGACAAACTGTGATGATATAGCAAGATCATAGTTGGATTGGATGTGCTTTTTGAACCACTAGCATTACTCAGTGTGGATTTGAGCAATGTTTCATTGTATTCTTTTGGGGTCATTCATTCCAAAAGAAAAGAACCCAAAATGTTTCCCTATTTCCTACTCCTCATTAAAGTCATTGAGGAAATTTCTGGTGTTGGCCCACAACAAGCTGAGTCCAGTATGAAAACCTGGTGGAGGGAAGAACCACCAGTAAAAGCTTTGCTTTTCCCATACATGCATACCACACTAATAATCATCAACAGAGATGGTGGGAAGGGAAACATATTTTAAAGCATATCTTTTATTATAATATAGTCATGGCTACTTCTGTATTGATTTTTATCCCATGTCACCCTTCAGAATATCAACATGGTTGCATCAATAGCAATCCTATGAAAAAATGTATCTTCATATTTAATTTTTATTAACTGTTGGTGCAATGGACCTTACTTACTTCCATTAGCTTTCATACAGTGCCTAAAATAATCTGGTATGTAGGCAAATAATTCCCCCTCCCTCATTCTTTTGCATTTCTGAATGCATTCTTTAAAAGAGTTATCCATAGACCTCTGCTAAGAACATAAGAACTGCTTCGTACATTACAGTTTTTGTGATAGAAGAGAGATAATTAATCTCCCTAAACTTTAATATCTACAACATGGACACTTCCATAAGCCTCCTTTGAAATTAGCAGGGAGAAATAGGAGCTGTGTGAATGAGTATTCAGCTGGCTAGTTCTAGGTATCTAATTTAACCTTAGATAAATCAAAGCCTGGAAGTGTTATTTTCTTGCCACTGACCACAGTGGGAGCTTATGAGGACCATTTTTGATGTAAACCTCTGTATTTGGCCAGATGGATAACATCTGGCTCTCTTTATTTATGTGTATTGTTCAGAAGGCATCTAATTTCAAGTGTTAAGCAACTAACAATAACAACAAATTCTTTACAGACTATAGCTGCTACAGGCTCTTGCTTGAATACAGTGATGTGTACTGCCACTTGTTACAACTCTCCGCATGAAAAGTACGTGTGCAGAAATTTAGGCCATGTTTTTCTCTGAATTTTCACTGATAACTGTATTTTGATTTTTTTCTGAAAAAGTTACTTTTTTTCCCCCACTCGCACACCATCATTTGCCACATTATTAATGGCTCAGAAGAAGTTAACAATCTGTCTGGCAAAGACCTCCAGAAGAAGAGTGATCACATTGGAATACAACTTCCCAAACACATCTGTGGGGATAGCTCAGGCTGCACTTCTTAGGAATGTATGATTTTCTTAATAAGGCCAAGGATGTAATTAAAGTCCTAATTCCATGCATAAGCTGTGCAGCCAGCTCTGCACCTGTCACTCTCAAATCACATAAAGTGTCCATATCTGCCCTTACTCGCCTGCCTTGTACGTTCTTTCTAAATCTTCCTGAGACACACGAAATCTTTTAGCCTCAAGAGAGATACTCTTCGTTGGGTTAAACCACAGTGCAACTTCTCTGGCAAAGGAGCTCTAACAATGAGGTTTTGTGCTGAGTGTCTTTGAGAGGTATTTATTACTTGAGGCCATACACTCTTTTACAGGCCAGCATACGCTTTCATTGTTTTATGTGAAAAAAATAATTACGCAATGCTGGGTTAGTTTAAGCTTCCTGGAAGCAAATAGAGAGCTATTGTGTAATAACAGATGTTACTGTATAGGATTTTTTAGCATTTATTGTAGATCAGCAAACAAGGGCACACTTTGAATGGAAAGCACTGCATTAACATGCCCAGAAGTCAAGGCTTTCTTCAAGTACTTCTTAATAAAAAGAAAAACAATATTGAATTTCCAACATAGACAACTCTGATAAAGACATTACATGATAAATATAAAACACTGGTAGTCAGGGGGCATAAATACCGAGGGGCATAAATACATTGCTGCTAGTAATTTCTGGAAGTTTAAGAGTCAATGAAAATAGCTTTCATTCCTCTGGTTGGTGGTGGTACTAGCATGCAGTAGGAGTTGCCTTAGGGATAACAATCACAGAATAGAAAACTAGTGCCACTCATGAATGGAAATAGCACATACTCTGACAGCAAATACAGTAAGATACTTGAAAGCATGTAGCATTTGTAATTTTTGTTATTTAAATAGACATCTTCTTCTTCCCTTGTTTCCTGGATCCAAACATACTTCGTTAAACTGAGTATTGCAATAAGCCTTGAAGAAAATCTAAAGTGTCTGCTGGTACTTGGAAGCAGAGAAACTGCTTCTGAAGGTCCTTTACAATATCAGGCAAAGTATAAGTAGGAATATCAATAATCATATATGAAAAGAACTTGACTCACCCAACTGCTGATGAGGATCTTCTGACTATAGAACGCCCCTTCTCAGGAAGTTGCCTTCACCCAGGAAACTTCTCCCTTTAGAGGCTGTAAGAGATTATTCCTATTGCACCTTTGTCTCAAAGCTTGCTGAAGAACAAAGATGGACAAGACCAGGCAAGTCCTGGTCAAAGCTGGAAAAATCTTTCGTCTGAAGATTTGCAGGCCTGGGGCAAAGAGCGAGGGATAAGCATCAGCTTAATAGGGAAGCAGTCTTTTGTGTGGGCTCATCTTGTGAGAGGCAGCCATCCCAGGAACACCTGCACGTGACTCTTACCAAAGTGCCCAGAATTGCCACATTGGCAGAAGAAGGATAAAAAAGGGACTTACAACCAAGAGGGTAGGTGTTTGACATCACATGCCTCTTGACGTCATGCCTGCCTGCTGACGGACTCTCCTGGGCCTGCTCTGTTTGCTGCCTAGGCCGGCCACTCTGCTGCTGCTCTCCCCTGCGCTTTTGCTCCAGTATTGGCCTCGGACTATTGCTGTACCTGCTTGTTGCCTAAGGCTGGCCACTTTTCTGCTGGTCTTCCCCTGCGCTTTTGCCTTGGACCATTGGAATGGTGTTCAGTGGGACGCTGCTGGATCTTGGTGGTGACTATCCCTGCTTTATGTAATTCTTGCTCCTTTCCTATCTTTCCTACCACCTGCTTTCCCTTCCCCATCACCCTAATTCATAACAGTCGCTGGTGTCCCCTTCCCCTGATTGATTAGGGCTTGTAATAAACTGGCCAGACCACCATTGAACTGCTGTTTCTTAATCTCACATTGGGTATACGTATATTAAAGGAACCTCCTCTCACTCTAATAATCAGAGTGAGACAGAAGTTAACCCTTAAATGAGCCCACACAGGGGTGGACCTTCTGGTCATGTGGGAAGCACAGGTGAATTGCTTGTACCTGTGCTTCCTGGCCCAGCCGCTCTCTTCACCAGATGCTCAATCATCATAGAATTATAGAATCCTTAGAGTTGGAAGGGACATCTGAAGACCATCTAATCACACTCCCCTGCAATGAACAGGTACATCTTTAGCTTGAGGTTGCTCAGGGCTTTATCCAGATTTGCCTCGAAAGTCTCCAGGGACAGGGCATCAACCACATCACTGGGCAACCTGTCCCAGTGCCTCACCACCCTCACTGTAAAAGTGTTTTTCCTTATCCCTAACCTAAACCTATCCTCTTTGAGTTTGAAACCATTTCCACTATCACCACAGACCCTGCAAAAGAGTCTGTCCTCTTCTTTCCTGTAGCTCCCCTTTCAGATACCAAAAGGCTGCTGTCAGGTCACATCACTGACTTCTCTTCTCCAGGCTGAACAGGCCCAGCTCTCTCAGCCTGTTCTTGTAGGAGAGGTGTTCCATTACGTGGATCATTTTTGTGGCCCTTCTCTGGACACGCTCCAACAGGTCTATGTTTCTCCTGTACTGAGGACTCCACATCTGGATGCAGTACTCCAGGTTAGATCACACAGCGCAGAGTAGAGGGGCAGGATCACCTTCCTCACCCTGCTGGCTATGCTTCTTTTGATGCAGCCCAGGATACGGTTGGCTTTCTGGGCTGCGAGGGCGCATTGCTGGCTCAAGTCCAGCTTGCCATCCTCTGGTACCTCCAGGTCTTTTTTGTCAGAGCTGCTCTCAATCCTTTCATCCTCCAGTTTGTATTGGCAGTGGAGGTTACCTCGACCCAGGTGCAAGATCTTGCACTTGGATTTGTTGAACCTCATGAGGTTCACCTGGGCCCACTGCTCAAGCCTGTCTCAGTCCCTCTGGAAAGCATCCCATCCTTCTGGTGTGTCAGCTGCACCCCACAGCTTGGTGTCATCAGCAAACTTACTGAGGGTACACTCGATCCCACTGTCAATGTCATTGATGAAGATATTAAAGAGTATTGACCCCAGCACCGACCCCTAGGGGACACCACTCATCACTGATATCTGTCCAGATGATGACCACCACTCTCTGGACTTGATGCTGCAGCCAGTTCATCCACTGAACAGTCCAAGTTCAGTTCAAGCTGTAACATAACAGTTCCCCTACAGTTTCACTGCTCAAATCTCATTGAGACACAAGATGAAACTGCCTTTTGAGAACTGTTGCAACCTTGGAAGACATGGCAATGAAGGGAGAGCTGTTTAAGTAGACTGAGACACAGTTTCAGCCCTCACACTTTCACTGCTAACTCATAGATCCTTTCCCCATTCTTTTCTTCTGCATGAATTTGAGTCTTAGGACACATTTCAAAGCACATAACAAGAGCACAGTGTGAACGTTAATTTGATATATCTAAAGCAGAAATCTCCACAAACCATGCCTGCTCCAAGCTTTTTTGGGCCTGATCTACTTAATATCTTTACTGGTGATCTGAACAAGTGGATTGAGTGCACTCTCAGTAAGTTTAAAGATGATACCAAGGTGGGAGGAGGTGTCGATCTACTTGAGAAAAGGGAGGCCCTTCAGAGGGATCTGAACAGGCTGGATCAATGAGCTGAGGCCAGTGGGATGAAATTTAACAAGACCATGTGCTGGGTCCTGCATTTTGGCCACAACAACCCCAGGCAATGCTACAGGCTTGGGGCAGAGTGGGTGGAAGACTGTGTAGAAGAAATGGACCTGGGGGTATTGGTTGACACTCAGCTGAACATGAGCCAGCAGTGTGCCCAAGAAGGCCAATGGCATCCTGGCTTGTATCAGAAATAGCATAGCCAGCAGAAGCAGAGTGGTGATCATTTCCCTGTACTCAGCTCTGGTGAGAATGCACCTCGAGTACTGTGTTCCATTGTGGGCCCCTGACTACAAGAAAGACATCGAAGCCCTGGAGCATGTCCAGAGAAGGGCAATGAAGCTGGTGAGAAATCTGGAACACAAGTCTTATGAGGAATGGCTGATGGATCTGGAGAGATTGTTTAATTTGGAGATGAGTCTCGGGGGTGACCTTATTGCTCAGGTAGAGGTCTGCCTCTTTTCTCTCCTAACTAGTGATAGGATGAGAGGGAATGGCCTCAAATTATGCCAGAGGAGGTTCAGGTTGGGTATTAGGAAAATTTTCTTGTCCAAAAGAGTGGTCAGGCACTGAAACAGGCTGCCTGAAGGAGGTGTTTGAGTTACCATCCCTGGAGGTGTTCTAGAAATGTTTAGATGTTGTACTAAGGTACGTGGTTTAGTGGGGAAATATTGGTGATAGGAGGACGGCTGGACTAGATGATCTTCGAGATCTTTTCCAGCCTTGGTGATTCTATGACTTTAAGCTTGTTTTTAGTTTTTACAGGAATCAGCCTGGTATTATCCATTTGCTGTGAAACAGCAGTCATATCTGAGTTGTAATTTTTTCTGGACACAGCACTTGATAATGTTTTATAATCTTGTAGCTTCAGGTTAATACATCAATAACTCTAAAAGCCCTAACTTACACTGCTTCTCAGCTTACAGTTAATCTATCTGTGTCCTGAATTCTTTTTTTTTTTTCCAGATAACTCTATCTTGCCTTTCATTCTGTTCTGTAATTTTTTTCCTTACAGACAATATGTATCAGGCAGTTTGTAAACTATCAATACAAATTAGGATCTTTTGGTTTCCACTGCCTCCTATTCTGTAGTTTTGACTAAAATCTATCCTGTTTCACTTCAAATACTTTCAGAACCATTTTCTTGGTTGTTTATTTCAGCCACATCATTTGACTCTTTGAAGAGTCAATACAAGCTTTCAGGTCCTGTTCCTTCCATTAACGTTTTGGCTTTCCACACCAGTAAATGTCACCCACCAACTCTATCCTTTTGATGATCAGATGATAAGACTGAAGGGCTGTAACCAGTGTGGCTGCACACCCACAATGCCTCCTGCTCCCACATCTGGTGATGTGAAAACAAAGCTGACAGTAGTGCTCTGTCATCAAAACAGTGCTCTCCAACAAGCGATCTCCATCTAGATTGTCCACTAGACCAATTTTACTAAAATTAGCTTGAGGTTTTATCTGTTAACCCCTGTGGAAGAAGCATTCACAAAGCCTTATCAGGAATTTCCCTAAGTTCTTCTCTTCCATGATGTCTTCATGGCAATATGTGGCTTAATAGCCAGAACTATTTTTCTTTTTGTCAATAACAGTCTCATTGCTGTCCATATTTGATAAATTCCTCTACAGCTTCACGCTACACTCAAATTTCAGGCTGTTCAGGTATAGGACTATCTTTCACAACATCACAGTATCAGGCCATGGTACTAACTGCCACTCTTGGCAAGCAGTTCATCCAAGGAAAAAGAGTATTATGTTACTCCTACAGACACATATGCTCTGTGAGACAATTTCTCATTTCAGCCACAGCACTATAAATCTGGAATAATTCCACTGCAAAGCTGCTCTTCTGCACCAGAACATGGTGTATTATATCTACTGTTCGCTGTTAAACATGGGGGATGACTTTTCCATTTATACATAATTTCTTTCAGCTTTAGCATTATTTAAACTTCACATGCCAGGCTAGCTATGATTCAAATGGCACTAAAATAAATCTCTTCCTCTTTTCTATCTGCCTTTTTTTTTTTCTTACTGAATAGAGGAGATGTGCTAGTTAAGTCCTTTCCTTATTAAAGACAGATATGCATTTTCAGCAGTTTTCTAGAAGTGTCATTTCTAAAAATATATGGGAAACTGAGAAAAAAAAATAATTACTTCAAATATTCCTGCAGAAAGCAAGGATGCTTCTTATTTCCCCTTCAGAAGTACTTCCGTACCCAATAGCAGGCAACTGCTATTGGGTTTCACTTACACCCTGACATATCCTGTCCTCACAGAGCCCCATCTAGGTCTTACCTTAATTACATTCACTCTGTCTTTAGGCACTAGTAGTCAAGTAATGTCATCAAGATGTGATAGTGCTTAATCTGGAAAATACTGGTTCCATACTCTAGCTGCAGATTGAACTGGGGCCTCTCAGAGTAGTATATTGTGTTACAGAGAAATGCATGGGCTGTGTTGGGTGCTTTCAGGTTGTTTTGGGACTCTCAGAAGGCAGGCACCAGAAGAGTGTTGAAAGACAACCAGAAAGTTCCCCCAGAGTGTCTTTTACTTTATTAACTAATATTTGTCAACCTCGATAAAAGAAAAAACAATAATCAAAAATGAAGGATGGTGTGATTCTTTGAAATTAATTAATTTCCGGACAGATTAATGTTTCTTAAAATGTCACCAAGATAATTAGACAAAAAGATCAGTACCTTGTTTTCAGATTTCAAGGCATCCTGTCCAGTGGCCATGAGAGATGGAGAAAGGCACTTTGGTAATCCTATTTGCTTATTTCTTTGGCAAGTCAGTACAAATCAGTAAGGAACACTGCAGTAATTCTTCTCCAAATGGTATTGTAAATGATGTTTCATAGAAAACAACAAAATAATGACGACAACCTACTCGATGTCTAATTAGAAATTGTAACTATTTTGACAATATTCCAACTGCAAGAGATTTTCAAAGGCAGAGAAAGCACTGAGGCCACCAACAATACACTAGCAAGTGAGTTCTGAAGACTTCAGGGATGCAATGGAACATGAAAACATTTGTGAATGTGTCTTGAATTTCCTGGTGCCAGTTATCTTCTCTGATCAGTGTAACTTTCAGCAGGCAAACCACAGTATGCAGGATTTTTATATGTCCTGTGTAACTACAGAAGTTAAAGTTTAAACTGTACCCTCTCCAAAAAGCATGTGGAAATGTAAAAAATCAGACATATTGGGCATAGAGAAATGTTAGGAAGAAGCTCCTAAGATCTGTAAATAAGAAAAAACTGTCAGACTAGACGAGAAGAGCAAATGCAAGTCTTTTCTGACTCAAATATTCACTCCTGCTACTAAATAGTGCTTTTATAAAGGAGTAATAAACTATATCCACTAACTGTCAATGTCTCTATTCTCAACTCTGTGTTATGAAGATCACTATCTAGAAATAAACTTCCTCTAAGATAAAACAACAAGACTGCAAACTTTGGAGACAATAGCAAGATTGTCCCCCAAGCTGAAGACACTAATCCTTAAGAATTCTAAAGAATATAGTATATTCTTCAGATTGAGCCTAGCACAATTGGACTTTGTTAAAAATTGACTCCCAGCAATACGGGGGGTGGAAGGATAGGTACAGTTCTCGTTTGTTACTTTCTTTCAGTAGACCAAGTGGCCAAATTTTGCCCTTAGAATATATTTGATCTATGTTCTCTAGAGCTGCATGTATGTGCATTAAGGGATATTTTCACACATGGTTTTAGGAAGCTTGCTACAGTTAAATATCTTTTCATTAAATTAGTAACTCTGATGTAGATGGTTGACATTAGATTATTGCAGCTTACTCAAATGAATGAGGACAATATGGATCCAAGCTATATATCAAGAATATAAAAAGAAGAAAATAACTCATGTTGGAGTAACTGCTTTTGCCAGTAATGCAGCTGGCAATACAGCTGTGACTCTGCAGAAAATAACTTTTATCTCCAGTCTTCTTATGTAAAGCAACAATTAAGTAAAATAGAACCATATGGTATTACTGATGGGAAGGAGTTCTTTGAAATATTTTTAGTTTAAAAAAAAAAGGGAGAAGAAAAGAGAGAGAGAGAATATGAAAGTGTGTATTTAAATGCACTGCTTCTATTAGATCAGTGTTGAAAAGTGAAGGGGACAATACAGCAGTATGAAATTGATAAAACATAATTGGCCCTGCTCTGCCTGTGGCACGTGCAGAACTTATGCTATTGCGTAGTTCGAGCTACTTATATAACGCGACATGCCTAACTACTTCCAGCTCCAGTGTTTGTTACACCCACTGGTGCTTCCTGCTAGTTCCCCTCTGTACAGCACGCCGGGCACATCTATCTACAGCTGTTAATTTACGCTTGGCTTCAGTTATGCTGCTGTTAAACACTCGTGGAAACAAGTACGGATGCTCTGGAATAAGTGCCACTTTTGGGGAGCAGTGTGCACTCAGCCTATCTGAGCCTCTCCATGACATGTGGAAGAGACAGATGTTCTGGGTCAGGTGCTGAGGACCCCGGGCAAAATGTTTTCAGTTTTTCATATGTCTGAACAATGTGGGCACTCCTGTGTCCCCTAAATACAGCTCTTCAAGTGAGTTAGGCTCCATCTTACTGCATAAATCTGACTGCATCTATACCACGCATAGTACAAAACAGTACACAACAGCTCACATCCACTTCTAGTGTGGAAGTACCCATCATCCTAGAATGATAGCATGGTGTTGTCTAATTTGATAAGACAATGAGAAATGGTTTCAAACTAAAAGACTGGATATAAGTCTTTTATGGTAAGGGTGGCGAGGTACTGGCACAGGTTGCCCAAAGAGGTGGTGGATTCCCTATCCCTGGAGACAGTCAAGGTCAGGTTGGACAGGGCTCTGAGCACTGATTAAGGTGTAGGTGTCCCTGTTCATTGCAGGGGAGTTGGACTAGATGACCTATAAGTGGCTTTTCCAACTCAAATGATTATATGATTCTATGACTCTGTGATTCTAACTTAGATGAAGCACATCAAAGTCTTGAAACTCAGATGAATACTATGGATAGGGGTGTAATACATGCATGATGACGTAAAGTAACATTTTCAAACATCTCTAGTAGCCAAATTCAGTGGTCAATATCAAGAGTGATCCATATTGGTAAACTCTTAAAAAAATGTTTTTTGAAAAAGATGTTTTGCTGTAAAGGCAGCAGAGAGCAGAAAGGAGCTGTGGCTGTGAGTAATGTATAAAGAAAATTACAATACTAACTCAAATTTATAATTCACATATTAACAAAAAAAAAAATCAGAAATCTACTCCTTTTTCTCTGTTCTTACTGAAACAGTTTCTTCTTCTGCAGTGTCAATTTACAATGTGGCTCACTCATGTCAATAAATTCAGCATAGACATAGACAGTAGCAAGTTTTGAAGATTTTCTCATAAGTTAGTTTGATGTAGGTTTTGTACAGATATTAGCTCCACAGGAGTGAGTGGCTCGTTTCACATGAGAGTATTTTGGTACAAGATGCAATTCACCCGTCTCTGCCCTCCAAAATGGTGTAACAGAACTCAGCCCGAACACAAAGTGCAGTAACTTTCCCTGCTGTGTTGTGAAGTCAGTACAAAGCTGGCTGGCTGGCTGCAAGTATTTGTTCGTGTCAGATTTGAGAATATCATGTTGGTCTGAGACAATCATTGAAGGGCTTTGGTTCTTGTCAACCTGTGACTTACACAACACTGTTCCCATATGTTTTATATTATTTGAAAGAAAGCTGGATCTATTTTACTTCAGATGAATACTAAAAAATATAAACATGTATAAATCTGAAAAAGAAAAAAAATATGTTATTCTGTCTTGTAAGACTGGCCTCCCAGGATTGAGAGAAGGTCATGTCCCCCAGGAGGAGCAGTATGGCACAGGTTAAAGACTATAATCTAAATTCCACCATAGTAAGTAAAATTGTAGTGACACAGACGTACCATCTCAGTCCAGTCTGGGAGTTAGGCTTTATCTAATTTTCAGTTACAAGAAAACTCCTGAATCAGTTTTTATTTCCTCTTTTCTCCATGTCTCGACCTCAACAAGGCCCATACAAGTTTTCAGCATATGAAAATATTCCCTGTTACACTCTGACCAAAGCTTCATGGAAAATCAGGAAACATGTAGGCCTCTTCAGAGTACATAAAGCCAGCTTTCTGTAAAATATCCAGTCTGGTTTTAAATTAACGTGAAAAAATGTGTTTTCAGTGTTCTGGGAGGAAAATCTAACCCCAAAAGTGCAAATTTAAAATTGCACTGGGATTTTTGTGGGGGTTTTTCTTTCCAAAAAAACTCTATAGCCAAGGAAACCAATAACATTTTGCTGGAATAAGTTTGTTTGTTTTGAACCGGGCTGACTCAAACAGTAAACTTCACAACTTTGTACAACTTTGTTTTTTCTTAATTGTGTTGCAAATGTTTTGCCAAATATTCTTGCTGATAATCAAAGCAGTGGTCACTCCCTGGAGTATGCTGGGAGACAATTTTCAGTTCCAACTCTGTGGATGCTCAACCCAAGTAGATGGTTGAGAATGAGAGAGTACAACTGCAGCTGAAAGCTTCATCTGTCAGAAGCAGGTGCTGCTTGTTTCCCAACAGTCTGCTCCTCAGTAAGATGAAATTACAAGCAATTTTAGCTGCAATCAGGCATTCTCCTTTTGGTTTAGCAGGGAGAGATTATACTAGATTGATCTTAGTTTTATAATGAAAAAGTAGTTTTATGATGGAAGTGTAGTTTGCTCCTGTATCTCACCTGTAAGGGTGAGATTACTAGCTGGGAACTCTTACCTAGAGTGAGTCAGAAAAGAAAATTGCAATAGTTAAAAACTAAAGTCTGGTTCCCAGAAACATTCTTATATTTCACTGTTTGTTTCAGCCTTAACTTACGATGAAAGCTTAAAATACTGAAAGTGTTCTGCAAGGGAAAAACTCCAACTAGTCCTGACTTGCTAATTGATAAGTACTCAGTTTACATTGATGTACCTGAATCTCAATGCTTCTGTTGTGTTTATTGAACAGAGAGGTATGCTGGATATCCAAATCAGTTCAGCATTAACTGTATCAGATCCAGAACTCCATTGTTCTATGAGAGCTTCATTATTTAAAAAATCTGCTTCTTTTTTTTTTTTCCCATGTGGATCAGACTTCTTGGCCACAGTGTGTCTCCTGCAATGTATTATCAGCTTTATCAAAGGGAGACCTTAAACATTTCATTTTAAATCTGAATGTCTTGTGTCAAGCCAACAAACTAGCAATGCCAAAACCCAAGTAAGTCTGGGTTGGACAGATCTGAAGCAAAATTCTGAGCTTTGGTTTTCCCAATGGAATTTTTTTTTCTTTCAGCAACATTGAAATTTACTGTTGAAAAAGTGAACAGTACACTGACAAAAATGGCTTGTGAGCTCTCATGTAAACCATGTGTGAACTACCCAGGCTCTAGATTTAGACTATTAGACTTCTTATTTTTCTCTGGATATTGGGTATATATATTTATTTATATACTCACATATAATATGGATATAGCAGTTCTTGTCATATTTTTTCTACTTATCTAAGGTTAAATCACATCAGATATAAAAATTCCATGTGTGTTCTTATAAGAATATGGGAGAATAGAACCAAGATGTTCTCATTATTCTGAAATAAGAAACTCCACCAAAACTTTGTTGGATAATTTATCATGCTGACATTACCATTTTTGAAATGTTGTATTTTCATAAGAGACCTTTTAAACCAGTTTTTATCTCTCTCTTGGTAGCAAAAGACACTCCAAAACTAGTGAATATATGTTAGAAAATGTTTACTTGAACTTTCTAAAACAAACTGTTCATCTTGGGTGTAACAGAAATGCTCTCTTTTTCTATTACTGTTCCCATGTCACTCTTCAGCAACTGGCCAACCAAAACACCTACTTACAAAGATGAACTATACCATTGCAAGCTCCTTGGCTACTCTACCATTGTGTTTCACTCGATAAATTTGTATTTAGCGCTTAATTTGTTCAGTATGACTTACTAATTTGGCAATATTTATTTTGGCAAATAAAATACACGACAGATGCTTTAAATGTCCTGCTAAGTTCTTTGTTTTGCTTTGAGAGGTTTCTTTTTTGTGTGTTTCTTTCCTTTTTTTTTTTCTTTTTCTTTTTTTTTTTTTTTTACCCTTTTCTTTTTCCTTCATAAAAGGATCTAAGATATGAAAAAGCTCCAGTGTCATGGACAGGGCTGAGTTTCCTGTTTATGAGTCACCATAAATATGAAAGGTGCTGGTTGACATTTCTCAGCTGAGGGATTCGACACAACACTGTGTTGAGAGCAAATCCCCAAGCAGGGTGGTCTTGCGTTGACATGCCGACCTTGTACATTGTTGAACAGAATCACTCTTAAAGAACAGTAGTTAAAGGAAAAATCAGCTTCTCTCACAGCTATTTGTATTGTTAATCTATTCAGAAAAGTGTGTTATTGTGAATTTGCTCTGCAGAAGCAATCTTTGAATCACGGTTTCCTAAGGAGAGCAATTAACAGAATGAACTTGGATTTATTCCTTATTCACAGAGCCCTTGACTTCCCTCATTTCCCAGTGTTTCCAAGTTGCTTCTCAACACTCAAGTAGCCAAAGCATTGTTGCTAATGTGCAACTAAAGTAAACACAAGTGAAACATTTTACTGTCTTTTGTGTGCACATCTGTCTGGCATGTCTCTCAGTCACACCAGTGCTTTCAGTACATGGCTTTCTTTAAACAATTAATTGCAGGTGCAAAAAATGAAAATGTAGATATGGTTAATATCTGATGAAAGTATGGAAGCTAGATGGGATGTACATGAAGTGTACACTTCAAGGCTTGTACTAAGATTCGACTGAATTTTAAAGTGTAAGTAGATGAACTTGTCACTGGTAAGAGTGTGCCTCAATTTTTCACTCTCCAGACTGTGGAAGATACAAATTATTTGTAAGTGCGTGGGAGTTTTCTATCTAAATTCTACCATTCTTGACTTTAGCAGACCTGGGACAGTAACCTTTGTAGCAGTGTGATGTTGCAACATGTCACTAATGAAAGCAATGACTGGTATGAAATGTACAAGAATATATATAGGAAAACACAAATTATGACATACTTCCAGTAGGCTCTGGGTGACATATTGTTTCATGTGCATTTTATTTAAAATTTCCAGGACAGGGAATGTTTCATGTCATCAATAAGAAAAATGTGCTTACATAATTTCAGCATTTCTTGTTTCCATTCTCCATAATCAGTAAAAAAAAATCTTTTGTTCCTTAGTACTTTGAGAGTATGCATGATAGAGATTGGAGAATGGAAAATTATGAAGGTAGGATAGAAAGGAGGAAGAGCTGGAAAGAAGTATTTATGTTTAAAAAAAAAAAAAAAAGATGGCAGAATGGCAGAGACAAGAACAGATATGAGTGTGGCAAAAGCATGACTTGAGTAATATTAAAAACCATCATAATTACCTTTTTTGGCTTGAAGTCTAACTTTGTAATTGGGTGATGATAAAATATACATAAATTAGAAGGAATACAAGACTACATTCTATGAGTAAAGTTACAACTTTCCTGCATTAATTAATGGTAACTTCAGATGAGTTAGTTTATTATTTTCCATTTTTTCTTTTTTTTTAACCAGTTTATATCAACTTGTATAAGCAGGTAATGCTTCAAAGAATCAAAGTTTTACTACCCCTTAGCCAAAGTATGACTGGAAAAATCAAGAGTCAAAATATAAGCTTTGTCCTGATCTTATCTTTCTTGTTTGCGCTTATGCCTTAGGTAAGCATAATAAATTAGAACTAATTTGGGGCTGCAAGTGACAGATTTTGTTTAAAAATAATGTTTTGTAGCTGAGAATTTGCTCTATCAAATAGTGTTATTGTGATCTTTGTTCTAGCTTCTGTGGAAATAAATAGGAGGCATTACTTTCAGAGTGACCTACGTATTTGCAATCACAGGACTACTTTCTTGAAAGCAAAATTATCATTCTGCATAAATGTTTACGGAGTTGGGACATAAATTTCATCTTTTCTGAAGAGGGAGGAAACAGAACATACAATACATCACTCACTTTTTTGTTTTCCTATGTTTCTTAACAATCTGATTCTTCTATTTATTTTTGCATATGTTTGCCCTACTGCCCTAATTTAAATGATCTTAAAAATACTGCATCAAGTTTTCAGCAACAACAAATATTCACCCCTTCACTCATGTGATTGAAAATAAATATTCAGTGAAATGGTGCCACGGTTAGATAGCTTTACTGCCAACATCTGCCCATGCCAAGACAAGACATCCCAGGATACTTTCATATTTTGAAAGAGGTAATCTGTTTTTCTTTCCCAGCTTTGACCCAAGTCTTTCTTTTATTTATAAAGCCTGAATAAGTTGGTGACAGTTTTACATAAAACACTGCAATACATTTGCAACAGAAGAAAAGATATGCCATTCAAATCAGTGAAAGTCTTCTAAATGGGCATAGTTGGTGTGACTCTGTTTTGGGGATCTAAATTGCTGTTCATATTCCCACTATAAGATTCAATATGCATAATAGAGTGCAAAGAACAACAACAACAACAACAAAAAAAAGGGGGAAAGGCTAAACCACATAAGCCTTTTGGCTTATATAATTATACTATGCTGAAAAATATATATATTTTATTTCTCATATTAGTTATTCTTTCATACATTTTACTATTATGTCTCTCTAGCTGAACATATAATAGGGAATGTTTAAAATCATAATTAAGTATTACTGGCTTCTAAGTTGAATATACCATTCTTCAGTTTCTGATAACTGTTATCAAAAGATAAGATATTAATTCACCAATAATTTTATTCTTTATAATCAAACATTATGTTAAACAAATACAGATCGAAGAAAAGTCATGTTCCAGTCAACTCGAAAATAACCTGTCAATAAAAAAGATTTCCATACAGTTTCTTTATATTGCATGTTTAATTGACCAAACTGGGGCTCATGGGAAAAAATAATAATAAAAAAAGCTTCCCCTAGTGGTGATGTATTTCCCTCTTTTAAGAGATTTGTTCAAGTTTTTAATACTTCCTATCAGTTGCTGAATTCAGCAGAAATGTAATAGGGATAGGATCCTGCAAATATTTCAGGAAAATTATTCAGAGCAGTTTCTGATAGCAAAACTCTAAAGAAATAGAAAATACTTTTCTTTTGATGGTCTGACAATGATAACACGTAGCTCTGAATCCCCACATGCTCTATTGATATTACCCATAAAAGGCCCATGGTTCTATCTCTTGTTTGTCTTCTTCATTTTATTATCATTCTCTCTTGAAGGTCAGAAGTACCGATCTCACAGAGACCATTAGCATGCTTTTGCTTATTTAATTCACTAACTGCTGAAGTGCATGCTGCTTTTAGTGGCACTCATACAACTCCAAGCACTGAAAGGTTTGGTTTCATGTACTTGAACTCAAGTGACACAAATATTTCAGTGGTGAATCAATACTGGGAAAGGATGGTCAGTAAGGTAGGGAGTGTTTATAGAAGATGTTTCATCACTACTAGTAAAACATGTCTTATTGTTAGTTCAGGAGGTGCTGGTATTTAGCTCTTTGAAGGAGGCTTCTGATAAGTCAACAACTCTCAGCCCATTAGTAAAATACAATTTAAAAATTGTGCAGGGTTAGAAATGTAGCTTTTTGCAAAAAGCGTGTGGATTAACCATTGTGAATTTCCAGGAAAAAAAAAAAGAAGACGACATTTTTCTTTCTCCCTCATCATGAGTGAAATTGACAGTATGGAAATTGTAGAATCGTAGAATGGTTTGGGTTGGAAGGGATCTTAGAGATACTAGTTCTAACTCCCTGCTATAGGCAGGGACACCTCCCTCTAGACCAGGTTGCTCAAAACCCCATGCAGCCTGGCCCTGATCACCTCCGGGGGGGGGCATCCACAGCTTCTCTGGGCAGCCTGGTCCAGCATCTCACCACCCTCACAGCGAAGAATTTATTCCTACTATCCAGTCTAAATCTACCCTCTTCCAGTTTAAAGCCATTTTGCTTCGTCCTGTCACTACATGTCCTTATAAAAAGTTCCTCCCCAGCTTTCCTATAGGCCCCCTTCAGGTACTGGAAGGCCACTATAAGGTCTCCTCGGATCCTTCTTTTCTCCAGGCAGAAGAGCCCCAGCTCTCTCAGCCTGTCCTTGTAGGGGAGGTGTTCCAGCTCTCTGATCATCTTCATGGCCCTCCTCTGGCCACGCCACCCCAACAGCTCAATGTCCTTCTCGTGTTGGGGGGTCCAGAACTGGCCTCTCAATACAAGAAAATACTGATTACGAAGTCCATTTGAGTATTTCATTTGACCTGACTTAAAATTAACGTTTGCTACTTCCCTAAAAAAGCTGAGTTGTAACATTTCTGGGAGAACCTGTGAGTTGACTGTTACCTCACACCATTCCTTACTGAAGCAAGAACAGTATTCCTATCCACCTGCTCCAAAAACACAAAAACCTAGCATTAAGTTTAAACTGAAATGTCAGTAGCTGTTAAGGCAGTCTTTTATTCAATTCTAAAATTGCCATTTTCCTACAATATAAAAAATCCATATAAATAATTTCATACTGATTCAAAGGCCTACTTTTTGCAGTGCTTCTTCAGTGTAAGACTACTTTTTAGTTCACTGTCAGTTAATAAATGTAAGGAAGGAAAACAGAAATAAAATATTTATGTACTTCAGTATTGTACCTGGTCTGAGTGAATTAAGTTCACAGGCAAATGAAATGCTATTTCTGGTTTCCTTCTAACATCCTGAGTGCTTCTGAAGCACTTGTGGCTAATCTTGGGTAATATAGCTGGCAGAAGGACCAAAAGAAGATTACAGTTAGAAAAACACAGGAAGGCCTTTGCCAAGAAATGCAAACAAAAAGGAAATATTTTAAGAAAATAAACAAAGCTACTGAGTAAAACATACAAAGAGAGGAAAGGGGAACAAAAGAACATTTGAGTCGTGATGTCTTAACATTTTGTGGCAACATATGTGATAGTCCAGCCAGAGTGTGTGAAAGAATGTTACAGCTGTGTAAAGCTATGAGATATCCATACATGCCTTGAGATCAGACAGCCATCAGGAAAGCCCACCTAGTTTGCCAGCTATGCAGGTCTTCAACTCTACTGAAAATAATAAGTTCTATGCAGCCCCATCCATATGACTCTACAAGCAACACAGCAAGTCAAGGGGTTGTTTGCAAAGGCTGCTATAAATAGAAGCCCTTACTCTTTTTCCAAGGTGCAATGGTTTACAGGAATTTCCTGAAATTATAAAACATGCATCTTAAGGGAAGGCAATCTCATCCAATTCAACAGAGTCTATTCTAGTCTGGTCTTATTGTGGCTACATGCCAAGGACCAGCAAGTGGCTGTTAGAAGGGTATCACAAACGTTCAGTCAATTGCACAGCAGCCTATGGCAGTCAAATGGTGTTACACTAAGACATAATGTAACACCAAGGTAATGGTGTTACGTTATGGCCAAAAAGAAATACATCAGTGTGAGAATATTCACATGTACATTCTCTGTGCATCTACAGTTATATCTTCCAGGCCATGGCTATACCTTCAGATGAGCACATTCTCAGACTTCACATGTCGCCTACACATTGTTTTATGTTGTACCTCCAATTTAGAGCTGCCCCCTCCCAAACTCACTTCAGCTCTGGTACTGTGGCCACGGTGGCCTCAGCTCATTATCCCAGCACTCACTGGCCCAGGCTTGACCTCAGCAAGTAAGGAACTTTACAGCACCTAGACCACAGTTTTTGTGGTAAAAACTCAAAGTCTGCACTTTTTCTCCAGGAACTTATAAAAATGACACCCGCTTGTAAGGGCTAAATTAAGCTAACTGAAGATCGAAGATCAGTATTCTCATTCTACATTTCTCCAGGCTATGTATTTTAAGATATCAAGACAGGAAGAAAGGTTGAACAAAAACAAACTGAAGAGAAAAGATTATTGTAGCTGCTGTTTAATTATGTAGAAAATAGCATAAAATTTTCTTTTTAATATCTTATAGGTTTACTTTTTTTTATATATACTTTGTCATTTTTTCAGCAACTTAGAAATAAACTCCATTATATTTTTACATGGCTCCAGGTGAATATTTTCAAAGTAACTTAGTTCCCATGTGAGTTCTTACTTGCTTTAGATGTTACATCCTTGAGAAAAATATCTGCCATTATGATCCAGTACAGAATATCTTGCAGCTCTGATCTAATAGAAATCCTACGTTTGCTAAGGAAATTTTCTGAAAAATAGACTGGGTGTACCATAAGCAAATAAACTCAGATAAAGAGAAAGAAAAGCAACTTTCTGCACATCTATATCTTACCCTTTCTTCTCACACTCCTGTTAAACTACAGGTTAAGCTTTGTGACATAAGGGCAAGAGAAAATTGCTTTCTGGAGAGCTGCTGATTATAAAAATGTTGATTGGTACTTATACACTTTAATTTTATGGGACCACGAATATGAAATTTTAAATACAACATACTCAAAACAAGACTTGTAAATAGCTAAAAGAATTAAGGATATAGCAGAGCGTGAAAGATTTGATACTCAGGAAACCTACTTCACTGTCACACATTTTCCAGTGTTATCTTCAAATGTATTAATATTGTTTATTTTTCACAAAAATACTAATTTGTGACTTACTTTATTGAAAATTTACCATTATGCTAAGCTGTGGTTTGTGATAATTCCTCACTGACAGAAAGTAGAAAGTTGAGTCTGGGTTTTCTGTTTTACTACAAACTTTCTGTTAAGGAATTAGGTTTCTTATGGTGTTTTTTTGTTCCCGTAGCAGATAAATGAGGCTAAAAATCCTCCTCCCTCAGAAAGAGGGAAAAAAAATTGAAATACTGTGAAACACTAATCTTACATAATAATCAGAAGCCTCAATTGTATCTATTGTTACTACATTGAATGTATGTGGGCTTTGTTAATGATGCAAAGGTGGGATTCAGATGCCTAAAATTAGGACTTAATATGGTCAAGCTCTGTGAAGATACCCAAGAGTGGAGTTTTTAGAACATTTATATACTACTGGAGTGGCAGCCTCTCAAATAATGTAAGATTCAGTCCCAACCTCCTTGGACAGTAACAAGCCCCCAGGCACCTAGCTCATCTGTAGCGTCTTACAAGTAGGCAGGCTCATACTGAATCTTCCTCTGATTGTCCTTTTGAGCCCTGTGAAACTACCTGTGTTACTGACAACATGAACCACATGCTTTAGCTCATGAAGGTCTAGAGTTTTAAATTTTTATTCTTACAATTTTAGTGAGGAGAAGAATCATCATGTATTTACATACATATGCACTGAATTAAAAAACATATTTTCCAAAACTTGAATGTCTCTAACCTTACTTTTACAGACTTCCCAGTTTGCTGGCAAGCCTTTAAATTCTAGCCTCTAGGAGCTCAATTCAGTTGCTTGTTTCAAGCTCTCCTGTAGAAGCTTTAACTATCACACCTGGCCTCCAGCTGCAATTGCAGAAGAAAGAAGTCTCCTTTATGTCTGGGAATAAATCTGCTAGTCCTGTATCTCAGATATACTGAGTATTAACAGTTTAAACCTCATTAGATGAAGGATTAGCATAATTTATCAAATCTATATTAGGTCATATTTCTGAAAACAATGCTTGTTTCCCAGCTACAGCTAAACATGCACCTGACTAGCTTACTGTAATGGATAAAGGGTTCCTCAGTGACTGTGTTTCACTGATAGGAAACTTATTTCGTTATTTCAAAAGCTCAATTTAAGGGAATAGAAAAGTGATCAAAGATAAAATGTATACTTAGCAGATAAACAATCTAAGAGCATTGTTTATTTATTTTTCCACTAACATTTGTGACACCCAAAGTTTTTATTTGCAACAAATATCCTTTCAGTACTCAAGGGGAGCTTATAACTGGGAGGGAGACCGGCTTTTTAAACAGTCTAATAGTGATAAGACAAAGGGGAATGGCTTTAAACTAAAAGAAAAAATATTTAGGTTAGATGTTAGGAAGAAATCTTTTCCTCAGAAGGTGGTGAGGCCCTGGCACTGCTGCCCAGAGAAGCTGTGCATGCCCCATCCCTGGAGGTGTTGAAGGCCAGGATGGGTGGAGCAGCCTGATGTGGTGAGTGGCGACCAACCCATGGCAGGAGTTGGTGCTAGATGAGCTTTAAGATTCCTTCCAACCTAAGCCATTCTATGAATATATATATTTTTTTTCTTTTCTTCATTACATCTTGTTTCATTTCAAGATGACTATTTA
Source organism: Pavo muticus (assembly GCA_016647715.1). Taxonomy (NCBI): domain Eukaryota; kingdom Metazoa; phylum Chordata; class Aves; order Galliformes; family Phasianidae; genus Pavo; species Pavo muticus. The sequence continues at coordinate 452,501 of JACDJE010000275.1, read as the reverse complement.
TTGCCCTGTCTAAGTGGACAAAGAGAAAGAATTATTCCCCAATTTTTTTGCAGCACAATTGTACATATTTGAACACTTCTATCATGTCTCTCTTTAGTCTTCTCTTCTCTAGACTAAACAAATCCTCTTCTCTCAGCCTTTCCTCAGAGGTCATATTTTCTAGACCTGTGATCTCTGCTCTGGACTCACTCTCATAGCTAAATGTTCTTCCTGGTGTGGTGGTTCCCAAAATGCAGCAATGCTTTAGAAAAGGCTTAGCAGTGTTGAGTAAAGGGATTAGAAGTCTTACAGTGATCTTGTCATGTATACATTTTTTAGATATAATTCTTGCCTTTTTTTTTTTTTCAAAAGAATATGACATCATGTTCTGAGCATCTCCTATTGGAGGTGGCCAAAAACAGACAGTAAAAGTATTTTAAGTTAGAGTAAAATGCCAGCTGAGAATTTTTATTAGTATTTGGCACTAATATATGGTTGAATCATGCACAAGACCATGAGCACTTCTAAAATCAAAGAAGTTATGTTTTCATTACATTCTGGTGGTTTTGGATGTTGGGGTTTTTGTGTGTGTGTGTGTGTGTGTGTGTGTTTGTGTGTGTTTGTGTGTGTATGTGTTTGCTTTGTTGGTTTGCCGTGGTTTTTCTGTTGTTGTTTGTATTTTGTTTTTAAAGAAAATCAATTTCAGGAAAAAGTAAATAGGATCAGTAACTGGGTTGAGTAATTACTTTTTTTTTTTTTCGGGAAAAAAAGTACAATAAACGTACATACAAAAACTACAATTATTTCAAGTGAAATGTCCAAAATATCAACTACACAATTATTTTCCTGAAAATAATTTCATTAAAAGTATTTCCCATGTCAGAAGTAAGTATACTTACCTTTCTCATATTAAAAGTTAATAAGATTTTCCTTTAATGTATTACAAAAATCTTGTATGTTGAGAAAGGAATATGCTGTTTTTATATCATTTTACTTTTTTCCAAATACATTGTGCCTCATTCAAATACATTCAAGCAACTGCAATTCCTTTTATCTTAAGTGCAATTAAGAAATATGTTTTCTTTATAATTTTCCATTTTTCTAGAAATGGAGATTTGTGTGTGCAAAATGGGAAACTGCATGAAGAATGAAAGCTGATTTATTTATGTATTCTATGTGCACTCAGTTGTTATTTAGACTCCTGCGCAGAACTGAAATATAGCAACATCCAGTGCATTTCTACAGCACCAGCACATGTTTGTTGTTCTCTCAGACATGAACACTATATTATTCTCTATTCTTATTTGACTGCAGATTATTATGTCCTTATTCTATTCACATAAAATAAATACAATATATTTTGATTTGATACACCTTTCCACAACTGTTTTAATGTGAAATGGCAAGCTTTGCCCAGCACCCCTCATACTTGTCCTTCAGACGCTGATACATATGACTAACTATGTCCAGATGAGCGATCCCTCTAACATCAGAGAGGGCTTTCAGATACTCTGATGTCACTTAACTCAATCCTGCCCATCACTGGGAAACATTATGGATCTGACAGGGAGACCGAAGGCTGAACCTGCTCCACATTGAACACTTTGTGGTCAAGTAGAAGGTGGGGGGAAGTTGCATTTCTTGGTATGCCAGCTGAAGCTAAAGCTCTCAGTTGGGGACGCTATTTCAACTGTATGAATTCCAGCACCCAGCAGTCTATATGAAAGTACAAATAAGTTTTAAAAACAACATATGTATGTGTTTTGATTCAGCTTTTTGAAATTTAATACAAACTACAACATTAATACACATTGATTGATTCTTCTTGCTTAAAATCATAGCATTCAGAAGATGTGTTTCTTCCTCTGATTTTTTCCAAATGAGTTTATAGAAATGATGTTAGAATTTGTCTCAGTTCAACACCAGATGAACCTGAATTAGTACATCTCAACACATTAAAAAGAAGATTAAAACAGCAGACAAAATACAGTCACTAGGGTACAGAAAACATTGGACTTTCTAGGTTCTATGCACTTACAAGTAATTATGAACTAATTATACTTGCAAGTATGAATGGATTAAAAGCCACCATTCCTCTAAGTAAATTTAAACAGTACCCTTGATCTCTATCAGTAAGTCTTTTTCTGTTAACTAATAACACATTGCAGCCAAACCTTTCACTGCCATCTGTCCAAATGGAAACATGTGGTATTAGAGTTCTAATACTGTGCTCTTGGTAAGGATATACCTTAGAGATTTCTTTTGGAAAACTTCATAGTTAGCAAACAATTTGTGGGCAGTTAATTCACTCCCTTGCTGGGATTTGCATTCCCACGTGTGAAATGTGCTATTCTGATGGTAATGTTAAATTAAATGAATGTACACAAGATCATATTTACATAATATGGATTGTATTTACTCTGTGGGAAACTTGACTGTCCTGCAAAAGACCATTATTGAACAGAACAGAGAGTATTTGAATTTATTTTTGTTGTTCTTCTGCTCTTCCTGTAGCATAAAGTTGTAGAACAAGACGTCCTCTTTTTGCATCAGTTCACGCCTTATTATATCACAGAAATGAAAAACACCTCCAATGCATGCTAACATATGGAGCCACACACACTCATCTTGCAGTGCAAGTTCTCTGGGGGCTGCAATGATTGAAAAAGTATACCATATTCATACTAAAGACACATTCCTTTTTTTTTTCTTTTCCTTTTCCCTAACGATCACAATGTGAACTATTTTGAGGACATCTTCAAAAAGCAGTTCCAGATTGTGAGACATTTACAGTGAACAGTCTTTCCTCAGAAAGTAAGCTATGTATGTGGGCATGGTTATTTAAATTTTACTAATTATCTTGGAAGTTGAATATATGGAGTAATACATATCTTTCATGAGTTAAAGTTAATAGTAGTAAAAACATTTTACTTTGGTCTATCTCAATTTAGTGAATGTATTTGACAAAGGAAAATGAAGATTGAACAGTGAACACAAGAACATTTTACGAACACTGCTAAGTACTTGCTTTAATAGTAGGGAAAAAAGTAGGAATGCTTTTCTTCAGACCTTGAAACTTATAAATTAATACAGTAGATCATCTGACCATTATCATAATATTATTTAAGGAAATGGAGAAACAATTAAAAAGTTATTAAAATCTTTTGTGGGTTAGAGCCCATAAGATAGCACTGCTATTGTTCTCAAGTTCCTGCCTTACAAACTTATTTCATGAACACGAAGCTATGCGGACCTTTCTTTTATGTCCAGCATTTGCTTCCAGTCTTCTGCTTACTGAAACATGTGGACATCTCTGCTGAGCAGGTCAAATCCTTCCTCTAAACATGGTATGAGTGCTGTTGCTGGCAGTGGAAGCAAAGGGAAGGAGTAAAAGAGGACCAAACTGCAGCAAGATTCTTTTTGTTACATCTTAATTGCATTTTCCACTAATCAACGGCTTAGAGGCTTTCACAGAGGAAGACCTGTACCCACATTTCCAAATCTAATTCATCTTTTTTTTAAATAGTATTGAAATCCATCTGTAATTTTTATTTCTATATTACATAGCTATTAGTTCCATGGATAAAATACATATTTCAATTAAATGAACATTTCTTTGGCAGACTTTATTTGCAAATTCATGATAAGAAATCATATTCTTATTTGTGATCAGTATTTTAAAGTCTCTCATAGCCTTCCTTTTAAATATTGCAGTTCTGTGGGATAGAAGGATATCTACCTACACAGAAGATTGGATGGGACTCACTTCTCTAATGAGATACCACTCATCTCACCACCTGTTTGCACTCTGGCTCCTGGCCTCATTTCATTTGTCCATGTAGTTTTGTTTCCTTCATACATGGTAGGTACACAGTTGGACATCTTAATGAAAAAAAAACTCTTTATCATCTGCAAATTAAGTTGAGGAGATGCACAGTGCTATTGGGATGTAACTTTACATTTTGCCACAACATATCGTTACCCACACAGAACCGATACCAGGCTCTTCTCTATGATGCACACCAATAGGAAACGGAGCAAGGGCCTAAAACTTGAACATAGAAAGTTCTGTGTTGAAGAACTTTTTTATGATAAGGGTGATGGATCACTAGCACAGGTTGCCCAGAGAGGTTGGGGAGTCTCCTTCTATGCAGATATTCAAGACCTGTCTGGCTGCCTACCTGTGCAACCTGCGGTAGGGCATCTGCTTTAGCAGGGGAGTTGGAGTCAATGATCTCTTGTGGTCCCTTCTAACCCCTGCAGTTCTGTGATTCTATGAAATGAACAGAACAGAATTTTCTTGATTTATGAGGTGCATTTGGGACATTTTACATGAGAAAGAACAGAAAATCTTCTTAGGAACTCAAGTTTTATTTATTCAAGATAAATAAATAGAATGTAAATCTTATGAAGAATTTAACTGAAAACTGCTTTTGGTGAACACAAGGCTATCTCATTTCACTTTTAAATGATATCATTGACATTTACAAGCAGAATTTTCCAGCAAAAGTAACAGTTGAAAAAGCTACATATTTCTCAAAGCCAAGCTGACCTAACACAATTTTAGATTGAAGTTATAATTACATGTCATGCTGTTTTGTTTGTTTTCAGTGGGGTTACCATCTTATAACAACATTTGGAAATTATAAAAGGATAAAGTGAGGACCCTGTCTGTTTATATTAACACTGTATATCCATAAACAGGAATGAATCAGTAAGTACAAATCTCCTTAATTGTTTTACGGTTCTATTTATTTTTACTATGTTTTATGTATCCCAATGAGAAGCACTAAGTTATTAATCATCTGGTAAACCATATTACATATGAACAGAACTGTATGCAAAAAAAAAACCTCTTTCCAGTGTGTTTGGCTGACATAGAGATTACACTAAATCATCCACAAAATAACTCCACCCAGGGTATTTATTATAACGGGTTAATAGCACAAGCGTATTAAATATTTACGGTATTTTCTAAAGTCATTTGTCATCATATGGAATATATAACAAGTAATGAAGCTCAGAAATATCTTTGAAATCACACAATCCTGAAATTCTGGCATTATTCTTAGCACAGTTTCTTAGCTGAACGTTTAAATCAACCTCTGGGGCTTTTAAGAATTATACTGGTATATATTTTTTTCAGGAGGCTGTGGGAAAGGGATTGTAATGTATATCAGAGGCTCTATGTTGTCTTCGTGAGCAGGATTCATACAGGCTAAGAATAAAATCTAGTTTGAGACACAAAACACTGACAATCATCTGTGCGTGAGATGTAATTACGTAAGTAATCATTATACTCTCAGTAGAATTTCAGTAGATTTAGGTGGGCCTAAAGACATGAGCATAGCAGTTTCACAATCATTAAGCTGAGTATCCTGACATTGACCATATAAGAATTTACACTGCTTTGTTTAAAGCAATTAAAGGTAGTGCAGTAAATCATGAACTTCTTCATATATGAGTAATATCTGATCTGCTTTGCAGAATGAACTCTATTGATCTGTCAGAATAAAGCATTCACTCTTAGAAAGATGGTTTGTTAGTAATCTATTGACCTAGAGCACCATGCTTTGCAGCACACAGCAATGACTTTTTAACAGTGAACAGGAAAACCATGTAACAGCTTTGATATAAAGTAGACAAGGACCAATACTGAAACCAGATGAAAACTCGGAGTTGTTTTTAGAAAATGCGAATGTAATCTTCCAGAACACTAAAACTATCAGAATAAACAACCTTGCCTGAGTAGAAAACACTTGGATCTTAAACAAAAACAAGAGAGCTGGGGCTCATTTCTAATAAAAAATTTCAGCAGGTGTTGGACTGATTATTTTAGAAAGAAAGATGCCTTTTTTACTTACTAGACACTAACATTTTGGTCAATAGAAAGAAGGCAAACATCACAACGTGACTGGTGTGGGGAGGGAAAAGTATCTTTCGTCACAGATGGAAAGTCACATTTTTATAGCTCTGATTCACTGCAATATCTGGTCATTCAAAGACAGTAAAGAATCATAAGAATGACTTGACAATTTCTTATTTCTGAGGTATGTTGTACATTTCTTGACTGCCTCTGCAATCTAGGCACTTCTGACATACTCATCTTTGGCAGTAATACCTGCTGCCTTTGTGGGGATTTTTGCTTGTTTGTTGTTCATTTGGTTTTTTACTAACATGGATTTACTATGAAAGAATTATTTTTGTCCTTGAGTCATTAATATCATCAGATTTTGGCAGCATTAGTGGTCAAGGAAATAAGCATTCATGGACATTTAATATTAAGGTATCACAGATTAATTTCTGAATAGAAATACATAAGGACTAGAGACAGATGATTCCACCCAGTTATATTCAAGAAAACATAAATTAACATGCCAAAGTTAGCAAAAGGTTGGTAACAAATTAACCAAAGGGAATTTGTTCTTGAAAGAAAGAAGAAGAAACAAAAATCATTCTAAAACTTTTATTGTAAATTATTTATTTAGATTCAAAAGGTTAAAAACAAAAAAAATGTAGAGAACCTAGCACAGCACCTACATTTATTTTGCTTCACATTTAAGAGACTCTCATAAACTACTGTGCACAGTCTTCAGCTACATAAATATTTCAACACAGCAAAATTTCATGTTTAATCGGCTGGTTAATTAATATAGCCCTAGGCAAAATTGAAAATTAGAAGTCTTGGCAAAGAGGGAAAAAAAAGTCTGTTCTGAAATCCATTCAAGAGTGCATGCTGGGAAGGCAGTGTATGATACACGCCCGGGATTCTGCACGGTGCCAATGTGACATACTATTTCAACCACTACTTGCATCCGCATGGTAGTAATTGCAGTGGGCTTAGCCAAAAAGTTCTCAAAGACTGATAAAAACATCGCTGAGCCACTGCTTTCCCACACTGGTGAACTACTTCATCTTATTTTAATAACTTATACCATTTAAGTTTGTTATTGGTCCTTTGTATTTTGGGGGGCTAATATCTAGGGCAATGAACATATAGATTCAGGGAACAGTGGGGTCCAGTGCAGAGATTCCCCCCAGAAAAACCATTTAAAGGAAATAATGTTGCCTTGTGGACCATGGATATTCATGAGATAGAAGGTGCCACCTGGCTTGCACAGAGTAAAGGTATATGCCTCTGCGTGATCTCCAACTGTCACCCTTCCATAGGACATGCATATCACTGCCAATCACTTGTCACCATGCTGGTGCAAAGATGGATTTAAATAGGCATAAATAATTTAGACGCACTTTAAAATGATTCTACAGTGACAGAGTTATATAAGGTGTTTTTGTTTCAGCAGATTGAAGCCAGCATCACAGAAATGATAAATTCTTTTCAAGGAAAAAAACAGCACTGTGATTCTGATCCAATTTTCTTTTAGTTTCCTAATATTTAAGTTCCATTGGGCTGCTTCTGATTTACAAGGGTACGTTAACAAAAGGAATCAGGCAATAACTGTACTTCCCAATCTCTCTCACACATCTTTGTACCTTTCAAAGTTCATACTTTTAAAAAACAAATTCCACTTGATGTTGGAGGGAATAAAAAGTTTCCAAAACACATTATTCCCCTAGAATTATTTTGTTTCCGGCACATGTAGAACAATGCTCAGAACTGAACTGGAACAGTAAGCATTTCTTATTTGAAAGGAATGCTTACACTGTTATATTCAGAGTTGAGTCTGGCTAATAGGAAATCAGGAATCTTGCATCCCAGTTCAATAAAGTGTCCTAGCATTTGCTTAAAATTAAATTTAAGCATGTTCTTAAGTGCTTTTCTGAATCCAAGCATAAATAAAGATACTATTTGAATAGGTGACCATGAGGATCTAAGGCCAAATTTTCAGGATTTAATCAGGGGTCTAAGCTGGTTTAAGCCAGAAGAAGGTTGTAACTGGCTGGTAAAAGCTTGTTTATTGATCTTTGATTCTTATAACGTCTATGCAAAGCTGCAATCTTTACCCATTTTATTAATTTCCTCATTTATCTGTCATGAATTTCTTGTGTGAGGTTGAGACAGCCATTAATGGCCAACAGTCAAAGAAGAGCCAGAACTTGATGTGGTATAACCTTCTAAAATAAACTGTCTTTCTGTTAGCACTGCTACTGTTACAGTCCAAAATTCAGAATTATTGAACTTTTTAGTTTGAAAGGGATTTGAGGATGTCAGTGCTACCACAGAGAACAGCTAGTTTCACTGTACGATCAAGTTGCTCATCAGCTTGTCACACTTATTACTGTCATTGTTTGTGTTACTACTCAGCGCTTTTCAAGTTATTTTGTGAACCTTAGTTTGTGCTTCACTGTGGGCTGTACGCAGCTATAGAAGATATCTATTCCAGTCTTGAGGTGATTGTATCACTGCAGCAGCATGCATATTTATTTACACTGTTCTTTTTTTATAAACTAGTCATTGGATTCTGTTACTATTCCTGTTAATATTCCATAATGTGTAACCTCAGAACAAGAAAATGGTAACTCCCTTTTGCAGCAAGTAAACATCAACATGTATTCACATTATTTTCATTTCTTTAATGCTTGCAAATTGAGTTATAATGCTGTCTTCATTTTTCTGTCGTTCTTTCATTATTAGGTGTAGAATAATTCTTCATATATTTTTTTCAAGATGAATTTCATTTTGTTATTTTTACTTTTTACAAGGTTATGTAGCAATAGGATTAGAGATAATGGCTATAAACTGGAAGAGGGCAGATTTAGACTAGATATAAGGAATAAGTTCTTCACTGTGAGGGTGATGAGACACTGGAATAGGTTGCCCAGAGAGGTTATGAATGCCCCGCTCCCTGAAGGTGATCTAGGCCAGGCTGAGTGGGGCTATGAGCAACCTGGTCTAGCGGGAGATGATCTTGCCCGTGGCAGGGGGGTTGGAACTAGATGATCACTAAAGTCCCATCCATCCCAAACCATTCTGTGATTCTATGCTTTTTTTCCTGCCCGTCATTTTAATATCCCTTATTTGGAAGGGACACACAAGGATCATTGACTCAAAATCCTGGCCCCATAAGGGATGATCCAAAATTCAAATCCTATGTCTGAGATCATTGTCTAAATTCTCCTTGAATCCCAGCAGACTTGGTGTCGTGGGTCATGTGTTCCAGTGCCTGACCACCCTCAGGTGAAGATCCTTTTCCTAGCACCCAGCCTCACCCTCCCATGACACAACTCCATGCTGTTCCCTCATGTCCTTTGGATGCTCTCCAGTAGCTTTATGTCCTTCTGATATTGCAGTGTCCAAACTGCACGCAGTACTTGAGGTGAAGCCACACCAGTGCAGAGTGGAGTGGGAAGTTCCTTTGTAGAATCTTTCTTTTATCCCTTTCTGCAAATCTACCCTCTTATTCACTGTAGAAGACATTTATTAATGGGTGGCACAATTCATCTAGATGATTAGTGAAAATGCTAAATAAAATCATACTGAGTACAGATCCTTGAAATACCTTGAAATAGGAAAAGACCTTCCCACAAATCTATATTTTAATGTTTTGTCTTCTGCTTTTGTTTATAGTCCTTCAGTCAATTTTCATTCCACAAGATAGTGTTCATACCCCAGGCAATTTAAATTAATTCAGCATTTTCTATCAAATAGTTTCCACATCCTGAGTCAAACTCTTTCCCAGTTATTCAAGCACACATTTCTTCGTATCAGTGGGATTATATACAAGTAATGCATGAAAGAATTTGGTGCACTTTTTTGTGTTTTTGTTGGGTGGCTGTTTGGTTGTGGTTTTCTTTTTTTTTTCTTTTTCCTTTCCTTTCAGTTATAAGGTGTTTTTGTTTGTTTGTTTGTTTGTTTGTTTAGTTCTGTTTTATGACAATCATGAATTTAAAAATTAATTTTAAAATTAGAACATTCGTTTTCTTCGTGGTATATCAGTATATTTCATGCTGTTATATAGGAAGATTGAATAATCCGATTATGCAAACAAATTATTTTCTTATTCTCTAAACTGTGGGCTTACTTGATAAAAAATATGATTGAAACTGTACTCTCTTCTTTATAAATATACGTAATTAGGTATACATACATACACATACATACATGCATATATATATGAGTTCCAAAATAACTTATTCTCCTTCTTCTAGAATCAGACTAATTTTATAGCAGTAATATTTCTTGAAGCTGAATTGATCTTTTAGAAGAGTTATGCTTATATTCAATTAAATTTAAAATTTGGAACTTTCTGAAGTACTGGAATGCTCTTGGATTTTCTTCCCCACATTAGTTGAAACAACTTCTTTGTCATTACATGGATCTGACATACTGCAGAAGATGCATCTTGAAATACTTTAAATGACAATCTGAGGAATGGAATCTGAGTCAGAAATCATAAAAATTACCATTAAAACAGCCAACAAAATGCCTTTTTAATTAACGTCCTATCTGTGTACTTAAATGGTATCCCCAATTAATATTAATAAAACCTGTTTAAAACCAGATCTAGCTGGAATAGCTGAGGGCTCTGTTGGAAAAGTTTCTAGGTCATTGATTAAATCCAGTACAGTTCAGTAATGACTGAAATTTATGTTTAGTATTGAACATGGAACATTGATTTGATACAGCCCAGTATTCAGTACAAAGGTGATGACATTATTAAAAAACATATTTAGAAATGCTGACTTTCCCTTGAGAAGATCTCAACAGAACACAGAATGCGTAGGAGACTTTTTTGTAATCACAACAAAGACGTCTCAAGTTTCAAAATGAAAAGTATAAGCAGAGTCTTGCCCAACTTTAGTCTGCTCTTTCCCTATTATGTTTATCAAAGCATATCAATCAAACTAGGTAAGTAGAATCACCATCTGCGGGTTTTCAAAAGCACCTTCCTTTCTTTGTTAACTGTGTGGTGACTTATTTTATGCAACCATCTTCATTAGGCAACTACAAACCAAACCATGTGCCTAAGTTAGGGGAATTCAGCCCAACCTGTAAAATACATTTTATGTGCATATGCATTCATGTTAGCAATGTAAATGTCTGCCTCTGAATGGTTAGATGCTACAATGAAAGTTTCTGTGTTGCCTCCTGACAAGACCAGCTCAGGCAAGCAGATATATGCACAACTACATTTAGACTGCAGAGACTGATTCCTTGATTCAGTTCCATGAAGAGGCTGACCTGTCTGGCAGAGGATATTTAGTATAACACTGATAACAGGTGGATCCCACCAGAGGAGGACGTTACTGTCCAGAACAGGCCAAGTAAAAGGGAAAGGAGACAAATTCTATACCTATGTTGGACAAAAGAGGTGGGAGCAGACCAGTCCCACACTCTAGCAGATGTCTTTTACCATCACTTGCATTCAGAATAAGTACCTGCCTTACCTCCTGGTCCACCTTGAATCCAAGAATAAAAGATGTATTTGTGGGGCCACGGAGAGTGTTAGATGAAAATGTCTGCTTAGGCCTTTAAGTTTTCAAAGCTTTTCTCTAGTCCCTGTATTCCTGGGAGCAACAAAATTAATCATACTTTGTTCAGGGTGACTAATCAGCTACTGTCAGAAGCCATGGGAGGGAAAGACTTTGGGATAAAATGCATTTCTCACCTCAAATATGAGCTCTGAAGGGACAGTACTAAGAACAATACATGAGAATGTATCTGTTCTGCCTTTGAACTTCAAGTTAAGATTTCAGATGGCATATATAAAGCAAAAAGAGGTAGGGGCAAAATATTTACATCACAAATCTACCAAACTTCTGTGAAGTCAATGAATGTTGTTACTGTCTTTTGTTAGCCATAAATGACAAACTAATTTCTTGTATATACAGTTACTGAAGTCAGCAATTTAAAGAAAGGAAAGGTAAAATGCTTAAGAGCTGATTGATGGAGATGGCCTAGAAAGACAGCAGAGGCCAGCACATAATTGCTATTCTAGATGCCTAACCAGCATCATCCACAATTTCTTTGATTGGAGCTATTGGGAGTTGCCTGTGCATGTCTTCCATGTACCACTTACAGGTACAATCCCAATGTTAGGCTGAAAGATTGCTGCAAGAGCAGCAGCTGTCAGAAAGATCTGAAACGTGCAGGGTCTCAGCAAATATCAGTTGCAAGAAAAAATACATGCAGAGTAACATTCTTCCTTTTTTTTTTTTTCCTCCTAGTTTATTAGAAATCAGTTCATTCTTAGGTACAAGATAACACCATAAACTGGCATTTAGCTGTCTAGCCAGAACATCCATTCAAGTAAATGAGAGGCAGGTGCTTTTAATGACTTTAGAGGTGTTCAGGGTCTGCAGAAAAGAAACACCTAAGTTCGGAAGTGAATTCCTTTGAGTCTGCCACATTAAAGTGCTGGAGAATGAGAAGAGAGAATTTAAATGTAGAATTGATGAGTGTGCCACATATATCAAATCTCATTTATTTTTATACTGGCTCTAAATTTTTCTCCAAGATCCATCTTCACTAATGGAATAGCTCTGTCATCCGTATAGCTGACTGTTTATCTAATCTCTATTTATCTAATCTTATCCAGAGATACCACTTTTTACCCTAATTCATCCTCTGTATTTTTAAAGAAAAGAAATAAGAAGTGTGTACTTGGGGGAGGAAGGGAGAGAGAAAGAGAGAGGAAAAAAAGAGAAACAGCTCCTGAAGCAGGTATAAGATAAATACATGAAAACTATAGACATGAAACAGACACTGATCAGGTACACAAGAGGATGCCTGTTTAATGTCCACTTTGTACCTATTGCTTGTACAAATAGAAAGCAGTGGCTTTGTACATAACCTTCACTTTACCTGACCCGATATTGAACAGACCTACTTTCCTACAGGAGACAAGAAGCAGTGGAAGTACAGGTGCTGAGCAATAATAGTCACTGGAAAGATCTGGACATAAAGTCAAACTGGTGAAACTTGTCTCTGCTCATCTCACAGCTAGGAAAAAATAAACTCAGTAACATATATGCATGCAAGAATAGATAGATAGATAGATAAATAGACAGACAGACAGACAGATAGATAAATAGACAGATAGATAGATACAGAGATACAGAGATACACAGATTGATGGAAAGAAAAAGAAAGTAAGTGAAGGAATCTAAGTTACAGTTTATTTTACTAATCTCGCTGATTTCCCTACTAGCTTGATTGTTTATTGTCTTGCTTTCTTTTGATGACATCTTCTTGATAACAACACCCAAGCAACATTTTATCTTTATAACTGATGCATTGAAATGAAGTTTCAAAAACTTCCTACATTATATCAGCTAATTGTCCAGTGACTGTGGAGAAAAGAAACCAGAACTATGTATTTCAAGTAATGCCCAACACATGGCAAACATCAAGTGAGGAATGCAAGGCCTATGCTAGTGAAGAATGCAATAAATATAGGCCAGATCATAAACACTGCTATAATAAGACAATTGAGGATGAATATTTGAAAAGATAAAATTGATTTTTGTACCTTTGCTTTTGCAGCCTCTCCAGGAAAAAAAATTTGAACAAATAAACTCAAACCTATCACCTTAATATCTGATTCAGCCATGAGTTTTTGAATTCCATATTCTTGACTTTGAAAAAAACAAGGAATAATTCTGTCCACAGCATGAATTAATCTGCAGAACACTCTGGTTTGAGTTATGCAGGAAATAAGAGTTAGATGACTACAGCACTACCTCTGGTCTTAAAATCTGTTAACTTTGAAATAAATGGTGCTTCACATCAGTTAAACATAGCGGTTCACATCTTATTTTGCTCTAGTCATCAACCCTACTCACTAAATCCACTGTAGTGATCTAAATGGGAATATCATTCTGCCCTTCCACAGTCATTTCTCTGACCAAGACTAGTGATTCAACACTTGCAGCACAAGGCAATTGCTGTGGCAACTGAATAAGCAATATGTGAGCTGGCCTTAGGAACATAAGATTGTCTGGGTTTCTCTTATCCTTTACTTCACTATATTGCCTTTGTGTGTACACATGTGTGTGTGTGTGTGTGTGTGTGTGTATGTGTGTGTGTGTGCCTACCAGTATCAAAATGTGAATAAGATGTATCTAAATCCCCTTTCAATGGCTATAGGGAATGTTGCACTGACAAAATTGCTAGCACTCTGTACAGTTTTGCTCATGGCTAGAGGAATTTGAGGGGATGTTGGAGTGGCTTAGTTATGTGCTCTATGATTATGTATCAAATTGCAGCTTTACTCAAAAGGGGTTGCAATTTTTTAAAGATATCTAAAAAGAGAACTAAAAAAGAGAACTGGAAGTATTAGGTAAATAACAAGGACTGTCTTAACAGTCTGGCAACATGAACAATACAAAAGTTAAACTCTATGTTCCCATACATTCTGGCAGGATCGATAATATTATTGATGATCTCAGTAACTGTTTGTCAGCAACTGCTGACAAGCACTGACTTTTCAATAAAGGTCCTAATGCTATTAATCCTGTCCACAATAATTGTTTGTATACCAATAAAAAATTCTAGTGACAACTACTGCAGACTGGATAACCACGTTGTGCTTCTGCTTTTTACCTCCTAAATGATACTCTGTATATGCTAATGACAGTTGTGTAAACTGTAATAAAACTTACGCTGCATATACATGTAGACTAAGATTTAATTTTAATCTTTCTAAAATGCTTTGAGATTCTCAGACGAAGAACAGCCACAATGCCTGGAAAGCATCAAACATTTACTTTTGTTAAAAATAATCAAAGAAACAGACAAGATATGCAGCACACAAAACCACTTCCATATTCATTTATCCTGCTTTGTCTGCAGCCCTTCCAAAGATAAAAAGTCCAGTATAGGTAACATCTGGGATGTGCCGCTAACCTGGTGAATTAGAGGTCAGATTTACAAAATTTTAAATTCATAGAATCAAAGAATGTCCCCAGTTGAAAGGGCTACACAAGGATCATCCAGTCCTGGATCCACTCAATATTCAAACTATGGGCAGCCGGTTCCATGCCCACCACCTCTGGTGCAGAATCTGTCCCTAACTCCCACCTGCCCCTCCCCTGACACAGCTCCATGCCTTTGGGCCCTGTCACTGTCACCAGAGAGCAGAGCTCAGCTCCACTCCCTTTGAGGAGCTGCAGCCACCATGAGGCCTTCCCTCAGCCTGCTCTGCTCTGGGCTGAGCAAACCCAGGGACTTCAGCCACTCCTCATATAGCTTGCTCTCCAGATCCTTCATCATTTTTTTGTAGCTCTCTTCCTTTGGACACTTATAGTTTTATGTCTTTCTTATATTGTGGCACCCAAAACTGCACCCAGTGCTTGAGGTGAGGCTGCATCAGAGCAGAGCAGAGTGTGACAGTCCCTTCCCTCACCCAGCTAACAGTGATGGGCCTGCCCCCAGGGAATGGCTGTTCCTCTTGGATGCCAAGTGTGATGCTGGCATATGCAGCCAGAATTCACAGAAATAGTGAAATAACTGCTCAGGTAGGTAATTGTTTTCATATTGAGCTTAATTAAATACATACAGCAAGTGAGAATACACATTCAGTGTGATATCTCCTGGCCCTCTTCAGATTTGATGGGTATAATTTTGCAAATATTTCCCATTGTGTTGATCCAGGAAGAGTTTGCTTGGTCTTGAACTGTTTCTTGTTCTGTAAGGTCCTGAGCTCCATCACTGACACCAAGGAAAAACTTCTTTAACTTCTGAGCTGCGTGTCCAGCCCCTCGTTGGCTTGTATGAGGCACAGACAACAGAAACCTGTGTTCCCAAACCCTGGGATTTTTACCAAAGCTCCAGGATAAAACAGTTTGGGTGAGGACCCATGGCACCTCTTACTGGATGCCTGACAGCCTGGCTTTCTGCAGTCAGTGGAGACTGGCAACCTTAAGATGGGGAGTCATCCCTTGGTCTTAGGTTGGGATGAGAGTGCCTGCTGCTCCCCTTTGAGAAGGTAGAGTGACTAAACAAAGTAAATGTGACATTCAGCAAGATTTATACACCTTATTTTAACTGTCTAAGCAATACTATTGTATTACATGGGCCAAATAACTAAGCTTGTGCAGTTGTCAATGAAGACAGTACAATCATAGAAGCACAGTTATTCAGCTGTGAGCTAGGGGAAGACTCAGCTGCCTAAACACAAGTTCCTTATGCCTTTGAAATGCTTTAGGGTACCAAACAGAGCTGCAGTTTATAGGCAGATATGGCACAGGAATTATGGGGACCTCAGACATCTCAACTGAGAGCTGGGTGGCAACAAGTAAGGTGTCACAGAATCATAGAATGGTTGAGAACAGAACAGTCCTCTGGAGACAATCTTGTCCATCCTCCCTGATCAAGCAGGATTCTCTGGACCACACTGCTGAGGATTGTGTCCAGGCAGCTTCTGAATATCTCCAGGGAAGCAGACTCCACAGACTCTCTGGGCAACCCTTTCCAGCGCAGTCACCCTCACAGTAATGAAGTTTTTCATCACATTCAGTCAGAACTTCCTTTTTTTCTGATTGTGCCCATTGAGAAGATTCTGGTCCCATCCTCTTTACGACCAGAGCCTTCTCTTCTCCAGGCTGAATAGTCCCAGTTCCTTCAACATTTCCTCATAGGAGAGAGGCTCCAGTTCCATAATCATTTTAATAGCCCTTTGCCGGACTCACTCCAGGAGCTCCATGTCTCTTTTGCACTGGTGAGCACAGAACTGTACACAATACTCCAGGTGAGGCCTCACCAGCGCTCCACAAAATCACACATGCTTTGGTATGTATAAGGCTGAAGCAACTTTTAATTCACAGTGTTGATGGAAAATGTCTAGAAGCTGCTCCTAAGAACTTTTAGTCATATAAAATGTATAAGAAATACTTAAATCATACTCAGTAAAAATTGTACTCTTTCAGATCTTGTGACTGCTCTATCTCTTGGTAAAGATGGTTTTGAGTTTCACTATGCCCAATAAATCCAGGTTACTATGTCATTGAATATTTGTGAGCTGATTTCTGACTGACTCAGCAAGAGGAAGTTTGGGTTGGATTTGCATTAAGAAAATAAAGAAATAGCTATAGGCTGTCAGAAACCAGAGTTTCTAGAAAGCTATTCCAGTTGTCTTACAAATTTGACACACGAGTTGCAGAAGTATACCTCCTGTTCCAGTTATATATAACTATCATTTACACATAATCAATTCAGCTTGGCATGAAAAAAAATAATAATAATAAATGTGCAGACAACTAACTGTACCGTCCTACTCAGACAATACAGCCAGCTTTCTGAATATTGAATAGCGATGCCATTTCTGGCAATATAAATGTAATACGTAATTAAAACTTGTTTTCAGGAGCACAATTTGCTTTGAAAAGAAACTGATGCTTAGTTCCTCTGAAATGCTATATTCCTCAGATCTCTTTTTCGTCATTCACTGACACATGTGGAACATGTGAGTTTATAGTCCCTATAGTCTCTCTATCCATAAGCATGTTTAATATTGGTTCTGATGCCTACTCTAAGATCCTGACTGTTCCTCAGATTCTGAATATCTTTGGCATAAAAGTCCAGGATAAATATACTTTTAACTCAAATACCTTAGCTGTCTGATGACTGTGGAATCAGATTGAAATCTGGGCAGAAAATAATAAATGGTAAAGCAAAGTCACTCAAAAGGTGCAATTATAGCAATGTAGAAGAACGTACATCAGCACCAATGTTTATTTTTAGAAAGACAGGAGAGCTTCACTCTCTGCCTCTTATAGTCAGTAAGCTATCTAGTAGAGGTCCAAAGTTAAGAAGCTTAGTTAAAACTTCTCAGTGTTACAAATTGTTCTTATTCCATGGCTTACTTATGGTTTCTAGCCACCTAGAATACACAGCACCTCACTGAAGTATCAAGTTATGGATATTTTTAGAGCTTTTGGATTTGCAATATTCGCTGAACAAATGCTAATCATAAGTGAGTTGGTTAACTGAAAGAGCTCAGAAATAAGTTATTCTGAAAATCAGATCTTCTGAAATGGGATGTCAGTAAATTTGCAGAGTAGGCTTTGCCAGGGAGAAAACACCCAGTTATGACAAATTAAACTTTCACAAGTTTATCTGGGAAAAAGCTACTTTTTCACTTGGTTGTGAAGACACTACTTTAAGACCAGGAGGTTTTAATGCAAGTTGTAACTATGGGAACATTCAATGAGTACACAAAACATGTTTAATCTCCAGATGAGGGAGTATGTCCTAATTAGTTTTGTCTGCTCTGGTGTCTGGCTACCAGCTGACAGACACGACAGCTGATCTCTCTGAACCAATGCAAATTGGAAAAAGATTTGGGTTGGGGGTCACTTTCTGAGTGGGCAAAGGTTGGGCTGTTTGTTATTTATACTGAACTAGTTCAATTCATCTCTAGTTACCCAAATGTCAGTACAGTAGATTCCCTTAAAATAATATGCCAGAGGCTAGAAACTTCCTGTTTTGTTTCTACCTTCACATTTTCATGAGATGCTGCCAGATGAGGAAGGCAGTATGTCCTGGGACAAGAAGGAAGTTCTGGACACTTTTAGAAGAACTCCAGAATACACTGTGAGAACAGACACTTTGGATGTGCATTTCATATCAGTGCTCAAGTCAGTCAGCCAAAAGCATATTTGTATCTGAACAATACATCTAAGTAAGGATTTGGAATTTTTATTCTTCAGATCTTCTCTGACTATCCTTGTGTTAATTTAGCTTTTAGTTTGAACTGGAAAGACTCATAACAGAGTGATGTAAAATGCAACAAAATTAGTGGAAAACCTAGCATGAATTTCAAAGGAAAGTGTTTATCACATAAGTTCAGGAAAACAAAATGTTAGATGGTTGAGGAATTAGCAATCTTATTTAATGAAACTCAGTTTCACTTATCTTCATGCCTAACATTCTGTGATTCCAAAAATTCCACAGTGCAACTGCATTATTAGTTTTATGTCACATCTTCTGGACAAGTTTGCTCAATTTGTAAATGTAAAGGAACACCACACTGGAGAGGAAACCAAGTGATAAAAATAGAGAAAATTCTGCTGTGGATGGGCAAATCCTGAATTACCAAATACTAGAGTAGAGGCACAGAAGTAATTCTGAGAGAGAGAAATTGTAATCTCCTGTAAGTTAATATTCCATTGCCAAGGCATAGCAGGATATTATTTTTAGAACAATCTTGCTATTGCCATTGTAATCTCATTAGCATTAATAAGAACAAGTATTTTCTCTAAATTATGGACATTTTTTCACTACTATTTCTTCCTTCTTGGATAAACAAGTATACAGGAATACTCAGATTCACAAAATTACTTGAGTTGGAAGAGACTATTAAAGGTCAACTAGTCCAACTCCCCTGCAATGAAAAGGGACATCTAAAGCTTGATCAAGTGCTCAGAGGTCCATCTAGCCCAACCTTAAATGCCCCCAACTATGGGACATCCACCACATCTCTGGGCAACCTGTTCCTGTGCTTCACCACCCTTATCATAAAAAACATTTACCTTATATCCAACCTAGATCTATCCTCTTTTAGTTTGAAACCATTTCCCCTTGTCCTGTCACAACAGATCCTGCTAAAGAGTCTTGTCTCCTTCCTTCTTACAGGCCCTTGTTTAGATACTGAAAGGCCACTCTGAGGCCTTCTCTTCTCCAGGCTGAACAGCCCCAGCTCTCTCAGCCTGTCCTTGTAGGGTAGGTGTTCCATCACATGGATCACTTTTGTGGCTCTCTTCTGGATGTGCTCCAACAGGTCCATGTCTCTCCTGCACTGAGGACTCCCCATCTAAATGCATTACTCCAAAAGAGGTCTTAAAGAGCGGAGCAGAGGGGCAGGATCACCTCCCTTGATCTGCTGGCTACGCTTCTTTTGATGCAGTACAGGATACAGCTGGCTTTCTGGGCTGCAATGGCAAACTGCTGGCTCATGTCCAGCTTGCCATCCATCAGTACCCTCAAGTCATTTTTGACAGGGCTGTTCTCTATCCTTACACCTCCCAGCTTGTATTGGTAGTGGATGTTGTCTTGACCCAGGTGCAAGACCTTGTACTTGGATTTATGGAATCTCATGAAGTTCTCCTGGGCCCACTGCTCAAGACTGTCTCTTTGAACGGCATCATGTCCCTCTGATGTGTCAACTACACCCCACAGCTTGGTGTCATCAGCAGACTTACTGAGGATGCACTCGATCCCACTGTCAGTGTCATTGTTGAAAGTATTAAAGAGTACTGACCCCGGCACCAACCCCTGGGGGACACCACTCATCACCAAAGGAACATCACTCATCACTTGCATGACCAATAAGTGACGTTTAGAGCAAAATAGTGTAAATCTATTAAACAAGTAAACAAGGCAGTGTCTGCTACTGGCAATTTGTAAATAGTTTCTGGGCACTGTTAGGGAGAATACATGGCCTGGGTACAATTTACTAAAGGCAGTGAGGTCCTGTGAAGGATGAGGAACTTTACCAGCTTTCTGTGCCAGTGGCTTCAGAGTTAGAGAACAGTTTGCAATCTTATTTACACAGATACAGCTAGAGAGTCCTAAGAAGTGCCTCCAAGAGTTGTACCTGTCCTGCAGCACTAATTGGAATAAAAGGCAGAAGAAATTATTATTTCAGGAGCCATCATGTGAAAAGAGCAGAACATTTTCCAGCAAAATATTTCCATTTTTGCATTGTCTGACTAGCATTACACTCCTGAGTTCATAAAATAGACTAAAAATAAACAGGAAGTACAAATAAGTATTTTATGTATGTCAAATTTTAAAGCCTAGAAAGGATCTTTCATTTAGGATTTTTCTCTTTTTGCAGAAAAATGACTTCTTCTACTACCTTCCCTTAACTCTTCACATCTGTCTTCTTACTTGCTTTCCACCTTTTCCCTTCCATCCCTTGATGTAGTCTCCCTATCCCAGAGCATACGTGTAGGATGTGCATAAAGCTAGCAGTTAAGTATAAAATCTTGTCCACACACTTTAATAGAAGTCTGCCCCATTACACTGTGGACTACTGGCTTGTGGAATACTTACCATAATCTTATTATCTTCTTCCATCTTGTGTTGTTGAAGAAGGTAACAGGGGTCAACAATCAAAATTCGGAGCATGTAGACCTTCTGGATTATCATCTGGCAAACATTATGAATTTTTCCTTCCATGAGAATTTTCTATGTTTTATGGTCTTAAAGCGCTGCATACTAGCTCCAGTGATTATAAATTACAGGATGGGGAGAGATCTGATGAAAATATTCACCTTCAAGTGGCCCAGAATGTCTGTGAGAAAACACATATTTTTCATTTCTAACAGATGCAGCTCAGATGGCAGACAAGCAATCGCACATAACATATGGGTACACACCTCTGTTACACATATTGCACGTGCACATGAACACATACCCTGTATCATTATAAATTATGCTTTCACTTTATCACCATAAAAAAGCAACTGATGAACAGTCCAGAGGTTGCAACACTTTGGTGTGCAGCTGTCTGGCATAAATGCAGCAAAAAGCAAGTGCCATGACAGCAAAATGGGACACAATAATGAAGGAAATTTGCAGATTTGTTTTTCTATGTGCCAGAAGTCCTAAGTGTACTGCTACTGGAGTACTGATACTCCTTAAGACCCCCTTCAGCTGCTGGTAACATTACTGAAAAGAATACTAACTTCTGTATTTAACTGTAAACTAATATGCTGATTCTGTTTTAAAATGTCACTCCACAACTCAGTGCTTATATAAAAGTGGGGAATAACAACATTGACCTTTATCAAGTACTTTGAAGTCCAAGGGAAAAAAGAGCCACGAGAAAAGCTGGCATTACTATTTTTTTTTTTCCATCTGCAGAGGGAAAAAGAATAGAAGTTGATATAACAGAAATAAAGAAGTAGATGTGTTGTGACAACATCTTATAGGATAGAATTATCTGGGTGGAGAGTGGTACTTGTGTGGAATACTTTGCCAATTTTCAAGAACAAAAAGAGTGAATCTGAAAAACAAGAGTTTATACTTCATGCCACTGACATGTTTAAAATCTGAATTGAAAGAGGGACTGTGGTTCAGTTAACATTCAAATTTATTTATTTTTTGTAATATTATCCAACTATTACAAACACGTATCTAGATTTTTAATTCTGAAATCCTCCTGCATTCATGTCAAGATTTGAGATCTGATTTTCCTATTTAAATTGGGCTGCTATGCTGGAAACAATAATAACATGCAGCAGTGTTGACAGAGTTTCTCATAAACAGCTGAATAAAATGCTATAGAAATTGCTATATGCAGAGATTTGGTAGAAGGATTCAATATCTCTCAATATCTCTTTGTTATCACAAGCAAGGAGTTATAAGCATGTGCACAAGACGATATGGACCTGTCTTATATCGGTCTCTTTGAATAGGTTAAAACTGCCCTTTTAAAAGCTCTTTTCTTTCCATAGACTGGTAAGGATGCCAAACTGTCAATCTCAGACTAAATGCCTAAGTGTTTAATGACTACAGTTAGGAGAGAAAAACTGCACTCCCCATTGTACTTAAGAACATCTTCACAAAAATATAGAGAAGAAAGGTCCTGGCCTCCACTCTAGGAGCTCAAATCAAAGAGATGGACGTATCAGAAGTGAAGGTATAACAGGAAGGACAACAGATACAGAAATAACAGTACACAATTACTCCTTTTAGGCATCCATCTGGTTAGATGTGTTGTTTTATTTAAATGATGTGTAAACGCACTCACTTAATGGCCCTCATTTATACATTTATATATGTCATGTGAGCACTGCAGCACACACGGTTTTAATTTTGAAACTTAAAGCACAAGTAGCAGACCTCACCTTTGCTGGATGCTGTCGGGTGTCAAAACCGAAAAGTTCAGCTTGCGCCCCTTCCAAGGAAATATAATACATACGCATCTGTGCACCCTGAGGTCTGCGCACAGCTGCACAATGTTTTATGAGATGTTGCAGTGGCTTCTGCTAGACTTCCTGACGTAAAACTACAAACAATCAAACCCTCTTTCCCCCACACCCCATTCTCTCAAGCAAATACCTGAGAAAAGAGATTTTTTAAACCAACTCTGTTGTTTAAACATTTTTGCTCTCAAGAACAGAATTAATCTCTGTATTTACAGAAGGAAATCGTGATCTTGGGCATTTCAGCCTTGAGTAGAAAAAAAAGCCACAAAACAAATGTTTTTCTCAATAAAATTTGAATCAGCTTTAGAAGGTAGAAAAAGTAAGTTCCATCAAGCATAAAGGCATGAGCTGGCATCTGAAATTTGCACACTGTCATCTCAGACACCCAAGAGGGAAATGATTCTGCATTAGCTGAAGAAAAACGTAATCATGAAAATTGCATTTAAACCAGGACAACTGCAACACAGTACAATGCCCTGGCACTCTACTTTCTTATATGCTAGCTTTTCCACTCGTCTTGTATTCTTTTCTAACTAGATTTAACTAGTTTCAATCTAGAATAAAATAAAATAAAAAAAACATCTTTTTTTTCTTCCAAGAAAATGTAAAAATGCAAACTTCATAAACCAATATAATTTTAAGTTGGTGTTGATTCTTAAAAAATGCTGTCTTGTTGGAACACTAAAAACTTCATTTTTACACTTTCAGAACAAAAGGTTTAGATTCAAAATGGCATTTCATTTTATCAGTGGTTTTAGCTTGACAAAAGAAAGAAAAAAGACATGAGTAAAACACTGAAATTAAATATTTGTGACTTAATAGTTCATCCCTCTCCCCTCCCCCCCAAAAAAGAACAAACTGAAATCTCTCTATTTAAGTCAAAATAGAGTGACTTCGAATACGTTCTTTTCTTAAACTAGAGAAAAGAGGAAAAAAGTCGATCTCTCAACTATTTCTAACCTGATTCCAGGGAAATAAAAGACACACTATACATTAAGTGCAAGAACTATCTCATTATTTATGCTTTTGTTTTGAGAAAATGACTGTGAAGCTGTCAGTGCAACATTTTCAACATCCTAGAGCAGTGTAAACATGTTAGAGATGAAACTAGTAACTATAAGAAGTGTTGTGATCCCCCTTCAGACTGAGATATCCACATTTTTGAAAACTAAAGTACTAATATTTGTTTATTTTATTTATCATCATGTACGAAATGACCTAAGTTATATGGCTCAGCAACTGGTAGGCCGAGCGCATCAATAAGTAACTGCTTTTATCATCATCATAATTTCAGCCATTAGAAATCAGATGCACGGAACGATCAGTCTTTCATCCATTTCACATTGTAAAGGCTTGTTAGTCTGAGATTTAGAAAAAAAAACAAAAAAGCCTGGTCATAAAATATGCAAATTCTACTACAATTCAGTGGGAACTGAGTACCTAACTCCATCAGGCACTCCTTAAAATGAAAGTCTTGGTGCTCTTATACAGTCACCTGCAATTTCACTCATCATTGTCTAGAGTAATAGACTCCTAGGTGGAAATCTTTTACTGGTGGCCCTTCTCTTGGAAGATGGCAGAAAAAGCCTACTGTGAGTGACATTCCTTCCAATACAATCTCACTTAGCACCGTTATTGAACAAAGCCAGATGCACACACAAAGTCATGGTGGTGTCTTGCTATATAACCATTCAACAGCCTGGCTCTAAGGGATATATGATCACGCTTTTCAAATGTTGCCCTGGAAACAATTTGTCTTTTGGCAGACATTGCATACTTATACAGGAAACTAAATTTAAATCCTTAGGCATAACATCTTGGTCATGCCTGCCCTTTTGTTTGAACTCCTTTAATAAAATTCTTGCCCTCACACTTGGCTGTACTAAATCCAACTATGATCTTTTCTTCCTCCTCATTATTAGTTCAGAGGGAACACTCCAGTATTTGTATGCAGGGTTATCCATTACCTAAAAGGAAAACGTGCCAACTTAAAGCTCAGTTCATTGACTTACATGATGTTTACTCAAGGATTTTCATGCAACTGACTTATAATGGCCATGTAATTTTCCTCGTCTGAGCAGTTTTACAGAACTGGTATTCATCATCTTATTTCTCAACGTGCAACAGGTGAGCCAGTTCATAGGTGGCTTGGGAATAAACAACAGAACAAAGTGGAACATTTACCAANATTACCTCAGGTGAAATGTCCCAATAGGGAAAAGATCCTAAATTTTCTTAGATCTGGTAGTTTTTGTGACTCATCAGGCTCATCAGACCTATAAAGCAACTGCTACAGTAGTTCATTTCTTTGTCGTCAGCTCTGTCTGTTGAAAATTAAAGCATTTTCCTCATCTTGATGTGTGGCATATCTGACTGAGGCTTCACCATCTGTTTTAGGGCCTGTAGAACTTTGCAGGGAGTGTGAACACTATTGTAAGAAGCTTTCAGTGTTTGTTTTATTTAATTTCAGATGCAAACTAACTTCATATAATCTCAATACAGAGCATTTTATACATACATTTATTTAAACATAAGCCACTCTAGCTTGAAAAGTAGAAATATCATATCCTATCTTAGACTCCAGAAAAAAAAGAATACTTTTTTTTACAGCACACAGACGCAAGTCTCTGCTGTAAGAGAAGGCTGATGTTTGCCTCATTTAATTCTAGCTGTTTAAAAGAGATATTTAGATGAAGCTAACCATGTACATTCCTTCTGCTGACTGCAGGCATATTTCACCTGGCCCTTAGCTAGTAGAAAGAAAAAGTCCTGCAGTTTGAATCTCAAAGTTTGGTCCATTTCAGTGGAGAGAAGTGTGTTGCACCTCCACAAAGTTTCCTTTGCTCTCAGTAATGGGTTCCACCATTTGGAGCTCAGGACAGACCTTGAATCTCTGCAATCAAAAGAAAACCCTCTAGAACAAACTCAGATGACAAAATTAGTTAATTAATCAGTTAATTATCAGGCTTACGTCTACTGGTGCAGAGATGTGTGTATTACAGTGGACCTACTTTTTTCCCTCAAGCAAGAGACTGCCAAAATAACCTCTGGGATTACTCTTGGTTAATTAAGTCTTAGAGTTGCTATTTGAGATAGGAGCATCTTCTTGGACTTACTAAATGGAAGGAAAAAAAAAAAGCCGTGATACTTTTAGAGAAAAGTTTTTTTTTTTATATATTATCAACTTAAAACCTATGGAAAAGCTCCGAAGTCCATAGATGCACTATCTTCAAATATGGCTACTGTCACATAAAAACTTTCTTTCCTTTCTAGTATGTATTTGTTCTTCTTGATATATCTCAACTAGAATCTGTTCTTGTTTCTAACCCTACAGAGAAAAAGCCTACACAAACAAACTCAGACAGGAAGAAATTTGTGTCTCAATTTTGTGTATCTTTCCTATGCAGCCTGTGGGTTTCTTCACAAATTAAAATGTGGCAGGTAAAATTTTACATCCAGCTTCAAAATCTTCACTGCCATCCCATGATTTCAATTTAATATATTTTTTTTAATGTGAGTTCAGACATAGTGTTCTGGTAACTTTCACAACTCAGCCGCAAACCTGGCTGCTGACTATTTTGGCTTATGAAATCAACTGTGAAACTTAAATCTTTAAACAATTATTGAAGTCTTGGGGTTATAGTGATTCCACATCAGTTAAACTAATTACTTATAAGACATATCTCCAGACTTGGCTGCTAGGAAGAATTTCTACAGTAATGTACAATTTTTCATACAGAGAACTGAAGATAATTATTTATTCTTTATCTCCAATTGCAAGTTTGTTTGCAATCTTCTGCACAGTTTTTTACCTTTAGTTTAACCAATGAGGGCTGTTTGGCACTCTCTAAAACCCCTTTCTACCTCTGGTGCACTTTTGCCTTAAAGTTAAACTTTCTTCCTTAAAGCACAATTCAGATTTGTAAGCCCTAACTCCCAAAAGAAGCTGCATAAATATCTCAAAGATTAAGACTAATTTGTAAAATAAAGAGATTATAAGCAGGTCATAAACAACATCCATACAATGGGTTTGAGTGTTGCTTTTAGCTTAATAGTTCATCACCTACTGATTATACACCACAAACAAAGGACGAATAATCCAAGCATCATATTCTAGGGGCGGTTTTTTGGGAATACTGGCAGCAGTGGTGTCTGTTCCCCAAATTAACAGAACATTACTAAGATCTGTCTTATTTTCAGTGCATAGAATGCAACTGCACAAATATGAAATCTCCCATCAAATGTCCCAAAATATTAATATGTCTGGAAGAAAGATATAATGGTGGACAGAACCTAGCAAGATATACAACACTCATTAGAAAGCTGGTAATCCAACAATCATGAACTTCTTCCTTAAAGTCCTTAGAGATCAGCAGTCCTCAAGGGTTTTCGTATTTCACAATACTGAGCTAATTGAGGATGTAATCAAAATTATTTTGGAAAAACTGGAAATCTGGAAAAAAGATTATCAACCATTCAAGTCTGCTAAAACTACAATTTATTGAACTTACAGTGTAAAAAGCTATTAGTTTTAGCTATGTGGTATGTGGAAAAAAATCTACACATTTTGTATTTTTAAAAAATGAGTGCTGTCAGCATCTTATCAGTATCATTATGTATTGTCTGAGGCCAAAAATTAAAAATCCATTTGTCTTTTTGTTGTAGACATGAAAATGTCTCAGCAAGTTGAATGATAAAGTAGCTGGTCAATATTCTGTCAGTCCTTACTCAGGAGAACATCAATAGAAGCTTTCTAGAACTGGGAGTGGTTAAAAGCATAAGGACTTCAGGACTTGGAAATCAAGAAATTATTTCCTAAGTAAAACCTGAGTATGGGCTCAGAATTTGTTTAAAGATTGTTTAATAATGAGGCATTGTTTTAATTTTCCACACATGTAGGATTTGGCAGGAAGTAGTGAACGTGCTTCGTTTGACATCTGTTGACCTTATTTAATAATTGTTATTAATTCTTCTCTTGCAACTTCATTAGAATCGTATTATTTTCACAGGACAATATGGGTGCCCTCTGGTGGTTGGACTAACAATTCCGTATTTGTCCATAAGATCTGATTAAAAGTTCCTTATTGCCCTATTCACATAAAGAAGTATTAATTTTACTTAAAGAGTTCAATCAGAGATTAGACAGTGTCTGATACATAGGTACCAAATTCAGCCTTAGGGTGAGATAAAACATTATTAAGGTTATTAAGGAATAATAAAAATATTATAAGGTTATTAAGGAATAATTATTTATATATGTAATGAAACTTTGTTCTTTAAAAAAAGAGTCAAATTCAAACTCTTTCTAGANACAATCAAAATTCGGAGCATGTAGACCTTCTGGATTATCATCTGGCAAACATTATGAATTTTTCCTTCCATGAGAATTTTCTATGTTTTATGGTCTTAAAGCGCTGCATACTAGCTCCAGTGATTATAAATTACAGGATGGGGAGAGATCTGATGAAAATATTCACCTTCAAGTGGCCCAGAATGTCTGTGAGAAAACACATATTTTTCATTTCTAACAGATGCAGCTCAGATGGCAGACAAGCAATCGCACATAACATATGGGTACACACCTCTGTTACACATATTGCACGTGCACATGAACACATACCCTGTATCATTATAAATTATGCTTTCACTTTATCACCATAAAAAAGCAACTGATGAACAGTCCAGAGGTTGCAACACTTTGGTGTGCAGCTGTCTGGCATAAATGCAGCAAAAAGCAAGTGCCATGACAGCAAAATGGGACACAATAATGAAGGAAATTTGCAGATTTGTTTTTCTATGTGCCAGAAGTCCTAAGTGTACTGCTACTGGAGTACTGATACTCCTTAAGACCCCCTTCAGCTGCTGGTAACATTACTGAAAAGAATACTAACTTCTGTATTTAACTGTAAACTAATATGCTGATTCTGTTTTAAAATGTCACTCCACAACTCAGTGCTTATATAAAAGTGGGGAATAACAACATTGACCTTTATCAAGTACTTTGAAGTCCAAGGGAAAAAAGAGCCACGAGAAAAGCTGGCATTACTATTTTTTTTTTTCCATCTGCAGAGGGAAAAAGAATAGAAGTTGATATAACAGAAATAAAGAAGTAGATGTGTTGTGACAACATCTTATAGGATAGAATTATCTGGGTGGAGAGTGGTACTTGTGTGGAATACTTTGCCAATTTTCAAGAACAAAAAGAGTGAATCTGAAAAACAAGAGTTTATACTTCATGCCACTGACATGTTTAAAATCTGAATTGAAAGAGGGACTGTGGTTCAGTTAACATTCAAATTTATTTATTTTTTGTAATATTATCCAACTATTACAAACACGTATCTAGATTTTTAATTCTGAAATCCTCCTGCATTCATGTCAAGATTTGAGATCTGATTTTCCTATTTAAATTGGGCTGCTATGCTGGAAACAATAATAACATGCAGCAGTGTTGACAGAGTTTCTCATAAACAGCTGAATAAAATGCTATAGAAATTGCTATATGCAGAGATTTGGT
The DNA here is from genome assembly GCA_016647715.1 of Pavo muticus. NCBI lineage: Eukaryota > Metazoa > Chordata > Aves > Galliformes > Phasianidae > Pavo > Pavo muticus. Next base: position 423,166 of record JACDJE010000275.1, on the reverse strand, counting down.
AGAAGGATTCAATATCTCTCAATATCTCTTTGTTATCACAAGCAAGGAGTTATAAGCATGTGCACAAGACGATATGGACCTGTCTTATATCGGTCTCTTTGAATAGGTTAAAACTGCCCTTTTAAAAGCTCTTTTCTTTCCATAGACTGGTAAGGATGCCAAACTGTCAATCTCAGACTAAATGCCTAAGTGTTTAATGACTACAGTTAGGAGAGAAAAACTGCACTCCCCATTGTACTTAAGAACATCTTCACAAAAATATAGAGAAGAAAGGTCCTGGCCTCCACTCTAGGAGCTCAAATCAAAGAGATGGACGTATCAGAAGTGAAGGTATAACAGGAAGGACAACAGATACAGAAATAACAGTACACAATTACTCCTTTTAGGCATCCATCTGGTTAGATGTGTTGTTTTATTTAAATGATGTGTAAACGCACTCACTTAATGGCCCTCATTTATACATTTATATATGTCATGTGAGCACTGCAGCACACACGGTTTTAATTTTGAAACTTAAAGCACAAGTAGCAGACCTCACCTTTGCTGGATGCTGTCGGGTGTCAAAACCGAAAAGTTCAGCTTGCGCCCCTTCCAAGGAAATATAATACATACGCATCTGTGCACCCTGAGGTCTGCGCACAGCTGCACAATGTTTTATGAGATGTTGCAGTGGCTTCTGCTAGACTTCCTGACGTAAAACTACAAACAATCAAACCCTCTTTCCCCCACACCCCATTCTCTCAAGCAAATACCTGAGAAAAGAGATTTTTTAAACCAACTCTGTTGTTTAAACATTTTTGCTCTCAAGAACAGAATTAATCTCTGTATTTACAGAAGGAAATCGTGATCTTGGGCATTTCAGCCTTGAGTAGAAAAAAAAGCCACAAAACAAATGTTTTTCTCAATAAAATTTGAATCAGCTTTAGAAGGTAGAAAAAGTAAGTTCCATCAAGCATAAAGGCATGAGCTGGCATCTGAAATTTGCACACTGTCATCTCAGACACCCAAGAGGGAAATGATTCTGCATTAGCTGAAGAAAAACGTAATCATGAAAATTGCATTTAAACCAGGACAACTGCAACACAGTACAATGCCCTGGCACTCTACTTTCTTATATGCTAGCTTTTCCACTCGTCTTGTATTCTTTTCTAACTAGATTTAACTAGTTTCAATCTAGAATAAAATAAAATAAAAAAAACATCTTTTTTTTCTTCCAAGAAAATGTAAAAATGCAAACTTCATAAACCAATATAATTTTAAGTTGGTGTTGATTCTTAAAAAATGCTGTCTTGTTGGAACACTAAAAACTTCATTTTTACACTTTCAGAACAAAAGGTTTAGATTCAAAATGGCATTTCATTTTATCAGTGGTTTTAGCTTGACAAAAGAAAGAAAAAAGACATGAGTAAAACACTGAAATTAAATATTTGTGACTTAATAGTTCATCCCTCTCCCCTCCCCCCCAAAAAAGAACAAACTGAAATCTCTCTATTTAAGTCAAAATAGAGTGACTTCGAATACGTTCTTTTCTTAAACTAGAGAAAAGAGGAAAAAAGTCGATCTCTCAACTATTTCTAACCTGATTCCAGGGAAATAAAAGACACACTATACATTAAGTGCAAGAACTATCTCATTATTTATGCTTTTGTTTTGAGAAAATGACTGTGAAGCTGTCAGTGCAACATTTTCAACATCCTAGAGCAGTGTAAACATGTTAGAGATGAAACTAGTAACTATAAGAAGTGTTGTGATCCCCCTTCAGACTGAGATATCCACATTTTTGAAAACTAAAGTACTAATATTTGTTTATTTTATTTATCATCATGTACGAAATGACCTAAGTTATATGGCTCAGCAACTGGTAGGCCGAGCGCATCAATAAGTAACTGCTTTTATCATCATCATAATTTCAGCCATTAGAAATCAGATGCACGGAACGATCAGTCTTTCATCCATTTCACATTGTAAAGGCTTGTTAGTCTGAGATTTAGAAAAAAAAACAAAAAAGCCTGGTCATAAAATATGCAAATTCTACTACAATTCAGTGGGAACTGAGTACCTAACTCCATCAGGCACTCCTTAAAATGAAAGTCTTGGTGCTCTTATACAGTCACCTGCAATTTCACTCATCATTGTCTAGAGTAATAGACTCCTAGGTGGAAATCTTTTACTGGTGGCCCTTCTCTTGGAAGATGGCAGAAAAAGCCTACTGTGAGTGACATTCCTTCCAATACAATCTCACTTAGCACCGTTATTGAACAAAGCCAGATGCACACACAAAGTCATGGTGGTGTCTTGCTATATAACCATTCAACAGCCTGGCTCTAAGGGATATATGATCACGCTTTTCAAATGTTGCCCTGGAAACAATTTGTCTTTTGGCAGACATTGCATACTTATACAGGAAACTAAATTTAAATCCTTAGGCATAACATCTTGGTCATGCCTGCCCTTTTGTTTGAACTCCTTTAATAAAATTCTTGCCCTCACACTTGGCTGTACTAAATCCAACTATGATCTTTTCTTCCTCCTCATTATTAGTTCAGAGGGAACACTCCAGTATTTGTATGCAGGGTTATCCATTACCTAAAAGGAAAACGTGCCAACTTAAAGCTCAGTTCATTGACTTACATGATGTTTACTCAAGGATTTTCATGCAACTGACTTATAATGGCCATGTAATTTTCCTCGTCTGAGCAGTTTTACAGAACTGGTATTCATCATCTTATTTCTCAACGTGCAACAGGTGAGCCAGTTCATAGGTGGCTTGGGAATAAACAACAGAACAAAGTGGAACATTTACCAAAAAAAAAAAAAAAGAACTAGGCAAATAGGACTGGTGCAATCAATCATAAATATGATTCTTAAATAAGTAGTTTCAGAGGGGGGCGACGACAAATGAATGGAAATGTTATGTACACAAGTTAGCCTCATACCTGGCTAAAGGAATATAGCGCAACTGGAAATTCTGGAAAGAAATGTCTGCCCACCTGCCTGGTATCCTGGCCAGCAAAAGCAGCACTTTTCAAACAGATCAGAGACTGAGGCAGTTTTCCACTTTTGTGCACAACTGCGGGAATCCCCAGACAGGACAGGAGAGAAGAAATCATCCTGCTATTCCACAGTACACATAAGCTCAGACTCACATTATGTTTTCGATCAGCTACCACTTCTGAAACACTTACAGAATGACAGGGGTTGTACAGGTCTTAGGATCCCATATTGTCCTTTAACTATGGTAAAGCGCCAAAATTTGTCTCCAAATGAACACAGTTAAGGTCTCACTGGCCTTCTGGGAGAGTTGAGACCTCCCACATTAATAAGAGGTTTAGGAGATTATTTTTCCCCCCTCTTGCCTTTTTTCCCCCCTTAAATTGATGCTGAAGCAATCCCATTGGCCCTGGAAGCACATGTAAAGGGAGACAAAATTGAATATGAGTCTCAGAAGGATGGCATAAGCATTTAACAATACGTCTTGGACTTGAATTTACAGATGAGGTAGGTGCTGGCGGAGGACCGTGAGGAATTATTCAGAATGTTCCTTCCCTCCTTTTTCTCTTCATAAAATACCCAGTGAGGCAGAAAGTTCCTGAGACATGAGCAATGTTTCTGTTGGAAGTGGACAAGCTTTAGTAGTGGGTTGAAAAACAATTTTCAAAATTTATTTTTCACCACTGTGCAACACCTTGAAAATATTTTGGCAAAAATGCCAGGTGTTGTGCAGTTCCAGGATTCTATCAGAGGTTCACTTTCTTTGGCTGGTAGGGTAGAAAATGCTACCAGCATATTAAAGGAAATATGAATAGCTCTAGTCAAACTGTTTAGCACTGTAGGCAGGATAAAGACGGAGTGCATGTGAAGTTTTCTGTGTCTCATTTAAAGCATCATTAAGCATGAATTAAGGAAAGTGAACCTTATTTTACAAATTCATCGCAAATTAGGGATCTGTTGTGCTGGGTACTTTTCAAAGAGATGTCAGAAGGCAGTTGCTGTATCTCAGTATTTAGCGCAAGTAAATGGAACATAGAAAGGATGAAAGAAAAATATTTCACTCTCATTTCACATGTCATGATCAGGAAAACCATGTCCTACAGACAGTTCTACCGAAAGCTTGTGATAATTAGAAACTGCATGCAGAGATCTCAAATCCCGTTTTAATGCTAGAAATTCAAGCATTTTCTTCTCAGAAGTTTGCTCGAGCTTCCTCTTGCACTTAACAGCTACCATTGTCAAAGGAAACAATCTTGCTGAATAATAAAGATAAAAACAAATGTCACACCTGGCCAAAAGCACACTCATGGAACCAGATTCACCAATGTGCTCAAGGGGCTTTATGTTACCCTAGTGATACACGACAGTCATAAAAGCAGATTAACTAATATAAGGCTTCTGTGTGTCACCAGAGAAGTACAGAACAGCTGTAGCATCCATGGGAAAACTATATTGCAGTGTTTCACTGTTTCTACCTTCTCACCTTTCTGACTTTCTCACCAAAGATTAGTAGCAGTTCCAGATGCAGTGAACATACATGAAAAATAAATACTAGAAGAAAGAAAAACATTAACTCAAACAGGTCATAATTTCTGTTTCCTAAATTAGTGGGCAAGCAGATCTCCACTGCTGTGCTTTTTAATCTCACTGCTAGATTTATTTGTGTGAAGAGACAGCAATATTGAATTAGTTCTTATTAGTAACATCATCCCATGCTCCTCAACTCTGAAACCAAGAACTTCTCAGATTTAAGGTTTACGGTAGGCTGGAAACTCCTTAATTGACTGTAGATATTAAAATATATCCAGAGATTTCTGCTCCACCATTCCTCATGTATAACATACACAGGTGACTTCATTCTACATAGTTATCATTGTATGAAATACGTATAGATCTATAAAACACACATGAAAAGTAGTTTCTTACTGTACTGGATATGGTGCAAATGATCTTACAGTGGAATGAGTAAAATTATTTTTAAAATGTAAAATTCCAAATATTGCAGGTAAGGCGGTGAAAATACATGCAGTGTTTTCACAAATTCATTTCTTCATCTTCAGAGTAATAGAAAATGTGAAATATCGATTTTAAAAATGTGGGAAAAAATCTTAAATTTTTTTTTATCAAAGGATGCTTTTCCACACAAATTCATTTATCGCTGTAGTAAGGCTTCAGACTGAAATCTGAAACAGTTGGAAAAGGGCAGAAAGAATTTCCTTCAACAAACTTAAACAAGATAGAATTTCCTAGCAGTTAAAATGATTAAATATTGGAAGAACTTACTCACACTGTCCTATCTGTAAGAAAGGACAGGAGATGGCTCACAGCCTGTGTGCAGAGATCTGGCTGAACACTATGGTATGAATCTTTTTTGGCATGGGAATCTGTGGATCTGAAGTCCTCTGTTCATCCTTTACCTTTTGTACCATGAACATAGTCACAATGTTTGCTATTTTCTAATAGGATAACAAGACAGAACATACCTTTAGTGAATTTGAGGACTGTAATAACCTAGGGGAAGCTTCTGCCATTCAGACAAACTGAATAGCAGAGATTCATTCCAGTGGGAACTTGATAAATTTGAGGTCCAGGACAAAAGATATTTCATGAAGTTCAATAAGGAGAAGAGCAAAGTCCTGCACCTGGGACAGTTGGAGAACAACTCCATGCTTCAGCACAAGTGGGAAGATGGAAACCACACTGCGAGTACACACTGTACTGTCATCATGAAAAATGCAAAATGCATACTTAACTCCGTTAGAAAGAATGTAGTTAGAGGATCTAAGCAAACTGCTACCTCCTTCCGTTCAGATGAGGACCTACCTGGCATACAGTGTCCTGTTTTGAGCCCCTCAGTACCTGTTAGAGGCGAGACCCAACAGAGACTGAGTTGGGATTTAAATATTGCGTGTAAAAGTCCTTAGAGGAATAGATGCTTGGATGGGAGATACAGACATTTAAATTCTAGGGATAAACAGGAAGTCCAGATGAAACAGTTTTAACTTGTCTCTTTTGTCCTTAGTTTCAATGAAATCTAAAATAACCAGCTCTATGAAGTTAGTTTGTTTCACTGATGGTTTTGGCAGAGCTTCTCTCTCACGGTGTTGCCAGGAAACATGGCAGAGTAAAATGACTGTTGGACTGTCACAGCTTTAGGCCTTATGACTCTGAGGGACGAATGCCAAGGCAATCAGCATGCTGAGGAAGTTGCACTCTTTGCAAGCTCTGCGGCATTACGTGACCATGCAAAGGGAGAAACTCATGAGGTTAGAGAAGAAAAAAAAAATGCAAGGAAGGAAGAAGCTACAGAGCAGTCACTCCTACCATTTCATCTGTATTGGACTCCTACTGCTTGTATTTCGTCTGAGCAGATGCTATTTGAACAGATATTCTGAAGATAGCAATACAAAAAGAAAAATCAAATGATAGTAGCATAGTAACCCCTCAGTTCCCTAGCAGGGTTGTGACCAGGCATCCTGCAAACCAGCTTATCCCACTTAACTTTGAACCTTTGTCTTGTCTTGTGTTATCTTACTATATCTTGTATTTATCTCACCTTGCCTTATGTTATCTTACCAAGACACTCCTGCCTGAGCTAGCTGAGAATAGTCCAATTCTAATTTTTCCATCAGATTTTCCAGCCTGTATTAAATTTACCACTCGTGGATGAATAGTCTGTTATCCTTCTGCAACAAATTAATTGCAGGCTGTGCGAAATGAGTGATGTGGGTACAAATTCTGTGAGTCTCTGCTATATAAAATTCAATATAGTCTTTGCTGTTAGGATAATCTCGTGCCAGTATACTTGGCAAAAAATATAGTATATGTGTACACAACATGGCTGTGTTTCAGGTTGGTATTGACAGTTGTGTATTTACTTGTTTTTCAAAAATATTGCAAAGATATAGAAATATATAGAAAGGATTATTCTGAAGTATTCCTGCTAACCTACATACTTTATAAACTGCCTGGGGTTCAACATACAGAACATTTTTTAAACATAAATGTAAATAACTGCTTCTGATTGCTTTCAGAGCTGCACCCAGCTCATCGCTGTAATCCTAGCACAAAATATATGTCCCTTATTAAAAAACTGAAACAAAAATCCACAGGCATGTGCATGTCATGCTCTGTTAACCTGGCTTTTTAGTCTGCACATATGGTGAATGAGGGAGTGGAACAGCTATGATATAATTAAAATTCAGTCCTGCAAATAATTGCATGAGCTTAATGATCACTATTTTGGGGGATGCATACACTGAGGTATGTACTATGTCTGAAATTCATACACATTCTTTGAAGATCATTTATCTTCAGACTAACTCAGCATTGCTAAAAGTGCAAATATCTCAGTATAGTATGGGTAAATTCCATGACGCTTTACCCAGTTTCCTTGTAGGTTTTGCACCCTGCGCTGAATCTCGAGATACATTTCTAGCTACTTTCCTAGCAGTGTCCAAGCTAGTTTATTCCGAAATTGCTCATGTCTACATGTGTAGTTTGTAGACACAGTACAGAAAAATCCTCAGGCAGTGAGAACTCTTTAATGCAATTAACATTTTGCAATAGTGTACCCATAAAAATGTGTTTACAGAGGGATATGGACAAGCAGATTCCAGCAACTAGCATAGCTGAAGCACTGAAGAACATGACTTCTAGGACTGGAGGAAGATGTATTCTGTGATACTTCACAAACTGTGGTTAGTCTCTTTTTAGCTATGTGTTGTCAATCTGCAGCCTTGGTTGAAATCAGCAGGAGTTGCATGTGTGTAAGGGAAGAATTTGGCCCACTAGGACCTAATGTGATGCATCAAAGGAAGATAGAGCTGGCATCTCTGGGAGAACTTTCTGATATTCACATGCAACTGCACACTGTGGGTGGCATTGAACTGGGTATGAATTAGTTGGAGCAGAGACGGGAACCAGAGCAACTGCAGCTAAGAGGAGGTCTGCAGACCACCCCCAGGATGCTGTAAGACCACCGGTTGCCTTCGGAAGAGAAGAAGGCTAGGGTAAATGGAGACTACAAGGAATTACATACTCTTGCGGCAGAAAACAACTGTTACCAATGGGAACTGCAGCTAGAGAGAGAGGCTGAGAGTCATTGTTCATACTCAGAACTAGCTCCTGAGACCTTGTTGAGAAAATAGTCGATTGAGCAAACTTGATGAAGTGGCGAGAATGTGCAGCTTGGGCAAGAATGGGTCTCAGACTGTAGTCTGCCATGAAACACACATAGTACAGTCTGATGTTATAATCTATTGTTAGTCTATAATACACAGGTGTATGTACACAAGCATGCTGGGCTATCTAATGGTTTGTCTTTGGTTTGGGACTGATAGTTCTCCTCATGGTCACAGGTAACAAATTAAAACTCCATATCTGAATCTCATAGGTTGTGTTTAAAACTTAAAACTCTACCCTCTAAGGCTGCGTTCTGGTTTCTCCCTTCTTAATGTGTGTGGGCTATTCCACATCCCTCATTACTCCTCAGATTCATCGTGCCAGACCCCTCTCACGCTGGCAGCAGCAACATGTGCACTTTGGTGATTTATAACACTGTGCTTCTTGGGGAAGAGTGTATTTCACTGGCAGTAAAAGGGGTTGTTGTGCAGGTGGAAACTTGTTTAAACAAATCTGAATCAAAACTGAGATGTAATGAAGGTTGGTGTCTTAATATAAGCTCTGAATGTCCAGAAAACTTCCATTATTTTACACATCTAGAAACCTGTCTGAGCTCTTCTTTTCAGAGATTTCCATCTGCTGAAAGGAAGAAAAAGCATATTACTGGGGTAAATCTTAAATGAAAATCAAATGTTTTTGTATATAAGGCTGTGGCTGTTGGGCATCTTAAAATATATATATATATATATATATATTGTTTTCAGCACAGTTAACAAACAAATTATTTCTGTTTCCACAGTTCAGTGAGGTCTTTGATTTTACTTCCAGCTTCCTGAAGACAGATTTCAGATATAAAAAATGTCTCCCAGATGCTGTCATTCTGCAAAATACTGAAGTAATGAGAAAAAATAGCTTAATGGCAGATAAGTCCCAAAAGTTGCTGCCTAAGTATTCTTGATTGAGTGTTACCTTAATAATGCTAATATCTATAAACTACAAATGCAATTTTCTATCCAGACAGTTGAATGAAAATGTTCAGATGGCAACTTTGGTCAACCATCTAAAAGTCTGAATGTTTATTGACATTATCTGAACCTATCAAATCTCCACTTTGAACTGGCAGTCTCCTAAAAACCAGCATTTCATGTGAAATTTCTGGCACTTACCTTTCAGGTGCTTGCCAGAAATATCATTTTTGTGGTGTGACTGTTTCAAGCCTTGATGGCAATTACAATTGTCAAAATAAAACTTCTCTCTACTTGTTCCAGGACTCAAAAAATATTTGGTTGCAGTTTGGTTCTGAAAGTGTGAAAAGGTCAAGGAGAAGTTTTTTAATTTCCCTTTTTTTTCCTTCTCTTTTTTTTTTTTTTT
>JACDJE010000275.1:309815-410064 GCA_016647715.1 Pavo muticus | reverse complement strand
GTATATATATGTGTGTGTATGATAAATACATTTATTTTACCCCTGGGGATCAAAAAGAGTACTGATTTGTCAAGACTCCAACAGAAGCAACTACATTTAGTTTCTTATAATCCAGGTGCCTGGAGGAGAGGAGAGGAAAGGAGACATCTTTGGGCATCTCACCTTCTCTTCTGATATCTCACTTTCTCTCCTCTGCTTATATGCTATGTTAAGACAATGAGATGAATGAGCTTTAAAGATCTCTTTCTGTCCCTGACAATGGAATACACATTTAATAACTTCAGAAAAGAAGAGATATTTATCTGTTTCAGATTCAGTAGCTCAAGGAAATAAGCTTCCTGTCCAAATCCTTGTTTGTCAACTGTCAGGAAGTCTGTCATGCTATTTTTCCTCATACAGGATAGATAAAACACTATTTCCTTACTGGTGTACTGGAAACTTTACTCTTTGATAGTACAAACATGTTGTATAGTAAAACATCTACCAGGAAAATTTTGGAATTTCTTTACAGTTACATAGATTTTCTGCATTAAATAATGGTGTTTTCCTATGCTTTTGGAGGAAGTCTGTTTGTCTGTTTTTCTTACAGATGTAACTGTCCACTCATTGCTGAAATATTACCAGGTCTGTGATTTTTCCATTGTGACCAGAAAGACCCTCACTGGATTTCATGAAGCTTCTGACATCTTTTGATAGCATTAAATCTCTGGTTAAGGTCAGAGATGGAGAAGCATTGATGACTGTGGAGTTTATGAATAAATAAGGGTGCTCACTGGAGGATTCATAGCCTAAGGAAGGTGGTAGCTCTCTTCTATGCAAGCTGGAAATTTTGCCTCATTCATTTTCATAGGAGGTGAACATACAGACCACTAACACCTCTTCTCCTCAGGAGGAAGGGATGTAATATCTTCAGAGAAAGACTTTTTAAATCTGACTACCCTGCCTTAGAAAGACATGAAACAGAAACAAGTATTAATGTTATTGTAACTAGCTAATGTTAATGCTAATGCTTTCACTGTTTCACTTAGAGGCAATGTATGAGTTGGTGGCAGCATCAGTGAGAGTGATTAAGGCTGAATGACAACATACTGCTGCTAATCTAACTAGTTTCACTACATAAAAAGAGAAATTGAGTGAACTCCATTGAGCAATCTGCCTCTGAGGTCTAAAAAGACAGGGAGGATGCTTCACACTCTGAGGAATCAGAAAGAAGCAGATGGATTTTTCTCCTTTTGGGTAACAGGGAAGTCTGAAGGCTCAGTGTGGAAAGAAAGAAGAGGTCCAGCTCACTGATCATGGAGAGCTTTCCTCTGGCCATGACAATGAGGAGACATCTTTTAGTGTCACTGTTGCTGTCTCCATGTTCTGCTTTGTGTGAACTGTGGTAATGTGGAATGCATGCATTCACTTCGGAGCTGGGTAGTTAGTACTTCTTCAATTACTTCATTACTATGAGTTATTATTCACATTCAGGTTTTAAGACTTCTTTTTTTCTCCCTTCTCGCCCTCTTTCTTCAAATGCTTTCACCTGCAGATTCTTGACAGAAAGAAAAAAATGTGCAAATAAGTGAAAGTTAGTTTTCTTAAGCAAAGAAGGAAAAGATAGAAGGAAATATTTCATCAAAACACAAAAACTAATTAAGGCATTTAGAAGGAAATACATTTTGTTTCTTGCAAATTTGTCCAATGTTTTAGCAAATCTACCAAGTGTCTATTTTCTTGATTATATATAAATATATGCTAAAACAATAATTCATAAAATAAATCCTATAATTGTGATTGGTATAAAAATAAAATGTGGTGTGTTTTACATTTCTTTCCCTTAAAAATCTTTGTGTTCTTGTACATTGAAGAAATCAGAAAGATTTTTTTGAGACTCATGTTCTAATATAAAGTTGTTTTCCCTGGAATTCAAAACAAAGGAAATAATCTGGAAGTATATCTAAATATACAGAGGTTTAGACTATATTTATAGATGATTCTGGACAAAAAATAAAATCTTGCAACATATTCTAGAGGCTGGAGTAAGGAAACAGTTCCAGGATCAAAAAGAATGCCTGGAATTATGGACTCAAGAAGCGAGAGTTCTTACAGAGGACCTGCTTCTTGAGTAATACCAATGACATGTTGCTATTCCATTTTCATTGAACTAATGGTTAATTTTAAAAATGGCAGATTTGCCTCTTTGGTGTTGCAGGTGAAGTGAGAAGTGATCACATTTTTCTGCCTAAATTGCCAAGTTTGAATCCCATGTAGCTGTGGTGACCTGTGGCTCTCCCGCCGATTACAAGTCTGGTTTGGACACACTGTCTTAGGGAACAGTGATTCTTTAAATTCTAAATTAAAGAGGTATTTTCTGAACAAAAGGAATTATCCCACATGGCTCCTCCAAAAAATTGCACTTTGACAGATCTTGCAGTATATTTTCTAAGAATACCGTTTAAACAAATCTCTTTTGTGTTTATAAGAATGTGGAAATTGAGAACAAAAATACCAAATTATCCATCATGCTACCCTAGAAAAATGTCAGGTTCTAAGTCTCGCACATCATCAAATCAATGACACCAACTGTCTCTTGAGTTCCAGGAGTTTTAAAAGCCCAGAGATATGTTATGAATTTCTGTGCAAAGAAATTGGGAAGTTAAACACAGGAAGTAGCATAACCAGAGGATCAGTATAATCAATATTTTTCAGTGTCATGTCTCCTGCCTCTGCAGAGCCTTTTATTATGGCTGAACGACAGCAAAAACCAAACAATATTTTCTCTAATGTATTTCTATCAGAACTTCTTGCAACCTAAGAATATAGAGATGGATTTCAAAATACTCATAAAATAGGCAAAAATCACTATGTGTCTTTCACAAAGAATACTTTAATATCTGTCCCCCAGCATAAGAAATCAAGCAAAGGAGGCAGGAAACTGCCATGGTTGAACAAGGACCTGCCAGTTAAACTGTGGGAAATGAGGGACATGTAAAGGTCATGGAAGAAAGGGTGCAGGGCCTAGAAAGAATGCAGTGATGCCATTTAGATGTGCAGAGATAGGATCATAAAAGTCAAGATGTATATGGAACTGAACTTGGTGAGAAATGTTAAAAATAAGAAGGGATTCTGCAAGTACATTGTTCAAAAGAAGACATCTCTTCTGACAAGGAGAGCATACCCCCTCTAAAAAATGAAAAGGGAGAACTGGTTTCAACAGACATGGAGAAGACTGAGGTACTCAACAAGTTCTTTGCCGAAGTCTTTACTAGCAGTCAGGTTTCCTACATCTCTCACATCCCTGAACCTTTGGGTGGGGGTCAAGGGAGTGGAGTCCCTCCTTCCTAAAGAGAAGGAGTACAAAACCACCTCAAGAGACTGAATCATAGAATCATGGAATGGCCTGGGTTGAAAAGGACCATAATATTCATCTAGTTTCAACCCCCCTGCTATGTGCAGGGTCACCAGCCACTAGACCAGGCTGCCCAGAGCCACATCCAGCCTGGCCTTGAATGCCTCCAGGGATGGGGCATCCACAACCTCCTTGGGTAACCTGTTCCAATGCGTCACCATCCTCTGAGTGAAAAACTTCCTCCTAATATCTAACCTAAACCTCCCCTGTTTCAGTTTAAAACCATTCCCCCTTGTCCTATCACTGTCAACTCTCGTAAACATTTGTTCTCCCTCCTGTTTATACGCTCCCTTCAAGTATTGGAAGGCCACAATGATGTGTCCCCGGAGCCTTCTCTTCTCCAAGCTAAACAAGCCCAGCTCCCTCAACCTTTCCTCACAGGAGAGGTGCTCCAGCCCTCTGATCATCTTAGTGGTCCTCCTCTGGACTCGTTCCAAGAGCTCTGTGTCTTTCTTGTACTGGGGGCTCCAGGCCGCCAGGAATGTGTACAAGTTTATAGGGCCAGATGACAGGCATCCCAGAGAACTGAAGGAACTGGCTGATGTGGTTGCCAAGCAGCTATCCATCACACTTGAGAAGTCAGGGCTGTCAGATAAAGTACCCAATGACTAGAAAAAGGAAACATAACTCCTATTTTTAAGAAAGAGACAAAGGAAAATGCAGGGAACCAGAGACCTGTGAGCCTCACCTCTGTGCCTGGAAGATCAAGGAGCAGATCCTCCTGGAAGCTATGTTAAGGCACATGCAAAATGAGAAGGTGATCTGAGACAACCAGCATGGCTTCACCAAGGGCAGATCATGCCTGACCAATCTGGTGGCCTTCTACAATGGAGTGACAGCATCTGTGGACAAAGGAAGTGCAACTGATGTTGTCTACTTGGACTTGTGCAAGATCTTTCACATGGTCCCACATCAGACTCTCATCTCTAAATTGGAGGAATATGGATTTGAAGGGTGGATTAGATGGATGAAGTATTGGTTTGATGGTCATAGAAAGAGGGGTTATGGCCAGTGTCTCTATTTTCAGGAGAAGACTGGTGATGAGTGGTATACCCCAGAGGTCTGTCTTGGAACCACTGCTCTTTAACAGCTGTGACACTCATGATCCATAGCATCTTTATCAGTGACAGGCAGAGGGATCAAGTGCACACTCAGCAAGTTTGCAAACTACATCAAGCTGAGTGGTGTGATTGATACAACAGAAGGAACGGATGCCATCCAAAGGAACCTGGACAAGCTAGAGAAGTGGGCCCACATGAACCTAATGAGATTCAACAAGTATACAGACTAAGAGAAGAACTCATTTAGAGCAGCCCTGCAGAGAAAGACTTAGAGGTTACAGTGGATGGAAAGCTGGTCATGATCCAGCAGTGTACTCTTGCAGCCCAGAATGCCAACTGCATCCTGGACTGCATCAAAAGTGAGGTGAACAGCATGGCAAGGGAGGTGACTGTCCCCTTCTACTCCACCATCATGAGGTCTCATCTGGAGTGCCTCATCCAGGTCTAGGGTCCTCAGCTCAGAAAAGCTGTGAAGCTGTTGGAGCGGGTCCAGAGGAAGGCAATAATGATAATCGAATGGCTAGAGCAGCCTCTCCTATGAAGAAAAATTGAGGGAATTAGGCTTTTTCCACCTGGAGAAGAGAAGGCTCCAGGGAGACCTCATTGCAGCCTTTCAAAACTTGTAACTTCAAAAAACTTCAAACTTTTAAGGAGGGAAACCAACTTTTTGCATGGTCTGATAGTGATAAGGCAAGAAGAAATAGTTAAACTAAAAGAGGGGAAATTTAGATTAGATGTTGGGAAATTTTAAACTGAGAGGGTGGTGAGGCACTGGAACAGGCTGCCCAGAGAAGTTGTGGATATCTGGTCCCTGGATGTGTCCATTCCAGATTGGAATGGAGCCCTAAGCAACCTGACCTAGTGTCTGATTTAGTGATTGGCAAACCTGTCTTCCACAGAAGGGTTGGAACTAGATGATCTTTCAGGTCCCTTTCAACAAAAGCCATTCTATGATTCTGTGGTTTTAATTTCAACCAAAGAAACACACTGTGGAGGTGTTAAATGACATTGTTTAAAATAAACAAAAACAAAGAAGAATTACTTCTTATAATTCGTCCTAGATAGAAAGATTTTGTCCAAGTTAACAGTGGTTCTTCAAACAAGAGACTTTTACATTAATCCATATTTACCTAATGTGTGTCTCAAAGTCTCTCTGCGTTAGTTCTAAAGGAAAACTTGAAAATAGCACTTGATTCTAATATGCATTGTCACATATTTACCCTCAGAACAAGTATCTGATGTGGAGGACCATTGTCCCCATTAACAGAGGGAAAACAAAATACGAAGCGAAATTAAGTCCATTTCTGTAGCTTGAGATAAAGGAATACTGTCTTAACAGCAGTTAATACAGCCCTGTGATTTACAGGGGAGAATTTTCCATTCTGCTCTTGAGGAAGAGGTGATCAAAAAAACCCTTTTCTTTCAGTCATCCAGAACATTGTGCTCTGAATTTGTACAGATGCTTTTGAATAGACAGTCTTGCAGTTTTAATTCCCAGCCCTTATTGACACAGAATGTGCTGGCCTTATTTATACTAGGATGTTAAACAGTCTCGGGGAACATCATTAAGACCTGGAAATCAACTTTATCAGTACTATTAAAAATGCTGCACTTGTTGCAGGTGACTTTTCACCAAGACCAACCAGTACTTCTGTCAGACAACTCTCAGCACAATGTAATAGTTCAGGTCGAGGATCACACTCAATAGATAGTTTGGAGGGATCTGACAAATTTTGGAAAGTAAAGTAGTTTGATCTTGTGCACTTTTTGGGGCTATGTCAGCTGACCTTAAGCTATAGAATAGATCAAACTGCAAACAAAGGTACGCTACTAATTCCATTTCAGTAACACTGGTTTTACCACATCATGATTGGGTCCAGGAAGCAGAACATATGGACAAAAGCCAATATCAGTGTACTTCTGGATACTTTTTCCAAGCATTTCTGCTCTGTGGCTCCCCTGTGTTTCTATTTTCACTAGAGATGTTTCTCCCACATTTACCAGGCATCCATTCATTTCACTTTGTCAGAAATACCTTTGGTCCCCTGAAGACACCATTTGTTTCTCCCCTGAATAAATTGTAATATCTTCATGCGCTCTTGAAATCAGTGAGTTGATAGCCCCCCCTTCACACTCCTTCCATTCAGTTACGCCAGGAAGAAAACTACTTCAAGTGCCCCAGGTATGTGTTTAGGTGTGTATCATAAGATAAACAATTGGTAAGAAAAATTTGCACCTAAGAAGAACTCATCATCCAGTGCACTAAATCATTGATGTAAACCCACCCACTGAATATTAGATTAATTTTTGGAGCCAGGAGCCAGGTCATGTCTCATTTTCTGCCTCTAATCAAATCTTCATACATTTTCCTAGTAAGCATTTAGAATCATAGTTTCATAATTTCCATTTTACATTGGAAAACAACCTTAAGATCATCAAGTAAAATTACCACCTAACACTATGAAGGCCACCACCCACTAAACAATGTCTGTAAGTGCTAGCACTACATCTACACATCTTAAATGCCTCAAGGGATAGTAATTCCACCTAATTCCACCACTTCCATGGGCAGCCTAACTAATCCTACTGTGAATAATTTTTTCCTGATATCTAATCTAAAGATCCCCAGCACAGCTTTAGGCCATTTCCTTGTATCTCGTCACTTGTTATCTGAGAAAAAGACACCATGTACATCACCACAACCTCCTTTCAGGTAGTTATGGAGAACTATGAGGTCTCCCTTTAGTCTCCTTTTCTTAAAACTAAACAACCTCAGTTCCCTCAGCAGTTTCTCATTAGTCTTTTTAGTCCATTCACCAGCTTTGCTTCTCTTCTCTGAACACGTTCCAGCAACTCAATATCTTTCTTATACTAAAGGGCCCAAAACTGAACACAGTGCTTGTGTTGCTGTCTCACCATGACCAAGTACAGAGCAAGAGTCATTTGCCTACTGCTGCTGACCACATCATTTCTGATGCTGTCCAGGATGCCTTTGGCCTTCTTGGCCACCTGGACACACTGCTGGCTCACATTCAGCTGATTGCTGACTAATACCCCTAAGTCTTGTTCTGCTGGACAGCTTGCCTTCCACTCTTCTTCAAGCCCATACTGCTGCATGGGGTTGTTGTGACTTAACTGCGGTTCCTGGCATTTAGCCTTGCTGAGTTCCACACAACTGGATGCAGCCCATTGAACCAGCCTATCCAGATCCCCCTGCAGGGCCTTTCTACCCTCAAGCGGATCAACACTCCTGCCCATCTACAGATTGTCTGCAAACTGAACCCTGGTGAACACTAGTTGTGACCAGACACCAATCAGATTTAACTCCATTCACAATGACCCTCTGGGTCCAGCTATCCAGACAGTTTTTCACCCAGCAAACAGTACAACCACCTAAGCTATAATCAACCAGTTTCTCCATGAGAATATATCAGCAGACAGTAACAAACGCTTTGCTGAAGTCCATGCAATCAATATGCATAGTTTTTTCCTTTGTCCACTAGGAGTGTCATTTTATCATAGAAGGAGATTAGGTCAGTCAATCCAGACCCGCGTTCATAAAGCCGTGCTGATTGGGTCTGATTTAGCTTGGATTTTTAATTATTTCTTCTCTAAAAGCAAAACATGGATTTATAGATGTTATTGTCCTGATTTATCGTAAATTACCCTTACAGAAAGAACCTTTTCAGGCTAAAAAAAGTTATGTTGCTTTTATTTATATTAAAATATAACTTTCTTATGGTCATTAAGTGAATTATATTGCTTGAGGTAAAGCATACTCAAGGATCTAAACATAAATAAAACCAGGTACATTACAATTACTATCATGATGTTTATCACTGATGGAGATTATATGATTGCAGAACTATATAAAAATCTTTAGGGATTACCTTAGCTTAATGGTGTTCTTCCCTTTCACTCACCATCCATTTCTTATTGCAAACATCTGCTTGGAAATAAAAAGGGTTTTATATTTCCCTGGGACATACTTGGCTCTACAAGAACATTGTTCCTTTTATTTAAGAAATACTTAAGTTTAATCAAGTTTTTAATTCCAGAAATATTACAGCCGCTCATATTGAATGACTTGCAACTCTAATCTATATAGTTTAAAATGTCATTAATGAAAAAGAATAATATAATAACTATTGTTGGATTCCGTAGCATAAAATGAACTTTTTTGCTTTCTCTTTTGATTAGTGCTCTGGCATTTATTCAGTGGTTTGGCCTTGTTCATTTTAGCCTTGGCGCAATAATAATAACAAATGAACCCTATTACACTTGCTGTTTATTTACTTCTGTTCTGATGCTAGGAACTCTTCAGTTCATTTTGTAAATTACAGCTAATATAAAAAAGAAATATCTCCATATGAATAAAAGAAAACAGGCTCCTTATAATCTTTACAATAAACTTTCTTTTTAAATAAATCTAAGGGTTTGGGGGAAAAGAAAATTACGTGTTTGCACTCATACTGATGAATGCACAAATTATATACCGTATTTTACTTATTAATGTGCACTAGTAAAATTCATGGCATGCTGTTTTACAGGCAGTAAAATACTTTTTCCAGATGTGGTTTCATAATTCTCCAAAGACTATCATAGTTATCATAAGATTTATGGAGGATAATTTATTAATCACATTTTTTTAACTTTGGAAATCTGTTTAGTAAGATGAAAGAGAGCTTTAAAATAAGTCATTTTAACCAAATGTGGATGGTATTATGATATCAGGTTACCCCTTTTGTTCAAATTATTTTTAATGATTTTATTTGTTTTATAGCCTCCACAAGTCAGTACCAACTTGGTGGTAATGATATATCCAACAAATCTCTAACATTTTGAAAACCAGTATGGAAACATTTTCTACTATACTGAATTAATTCAGCTGTACTATACCATTCTTATAGTTTATTTAGAGATATCTAAGCTACTTATTTTTATAAGATTTGAATGATAAAAAGCTTATAAAAACTCTGCCTATTTTAACTCTGCTTCCTTAATGAAAGTCTGTAAGTGGATCATATGCATAAAACAACGCATAAATGTACAAATGCTGACTTAAATCTGTATTTTACACTCAAGTTTATGCTGTTCAAATAGGTTTCCTTAATCTTCTGTGAAGATTAAAGTCAAGATAGGTCTGATTCTTGAAGATAATTCATGCACAGATGACCAGATCCAAAATACGACAAGGTTAGGGAAAATCATTTTCTCAACTTTTGTAATGTTTGAGTTATACCTAGAGAGTTAATTGTTTTCAGCTCCTGGGAAACTATTCCATGCTGCATGAGTTCTCCCATTGGTCCCCTCCCCTGATCTATGTGAAAAGTGACAAATACATATAGCCTGCATATTAGATTTATGAACAACATCCCAGATTGCAAGGGCTGAAGTTCAATTTTCTACAAACAGGCTTTTAGGGCCTGGTGATTTGTCTTGGTGTCCTGCTAGTCCCAGTCCCAGTGTTGGGATTCCTTCTCACCCAACTTGTCCATAGCATCCCAAAGCTGGATGATCCAATGTTAGGGTCCTTTGGTGCACCCTAAACTGCTACAGCAATCCCAAAGCAAGACATTCCTGCAAAGCTAAAGATATCCAACCACATGACTGACTTCCATATCAGAATTTGAAGCAGACAGTCTACATACATGTGCAATTATAGTTCTAAAAATAACAAATGCATTCTTGACTAAATATAGACTGTTAGTTTACTGAGTTTTACATCCAAGGTAGTAACTCCTGTCTGCCTTTGTGTTCAACAGAGAAAAATGGACATTTTCTAAGAATAATTCATCTGATCCATTTCAGACATTTTTTTAGAATGAGGATTATTTGTTCTCTGCAACAACCTGTTTTTCCTTATTGATTATCTAAGGCTTGGAAAATTAGTTCAAATTTATATGTATACTTTATAGATGTCTAAATTTGAGTAATTCAATCCCATATTCTGTCTTAAAATAATTTCCTACTGATTCTGAGGTGTTCATAATTTCACTATGTCAAGGTTTAATCAGGCGTGCAAAAGGAAGGCACACATTTTCTAATGAAGTGCTTTGATTTCATGATGTTCTTTCTTTCTTTCTTTCATATCTCATCATTGCCAGACTAATTTCCTTTAAAACAGTAAACACATGTAAACCATCTTAGCAATATGTACTATTTAAAATTTAATAAAAATAGTACATAAAAATATTTTTATGATTTTTGAGAAGTTCTGACAATTTATTTTCCTTGCATAGCTAGATGGATTAATATGGTATTTCAAATAATAAGATAGCAATATACTGTTCTGATCTTTCATGCAGTATTAAATGTTATTTACTGTGCAGCATGTTTATAGTGTTATTTCTTACTTCCAACTGATACTGAAGAAGCTGGAAGGTAGTTTACAATCTCTAACAGCAAATTCACACAAAGATTTATATTCTCTGAAATCCTTCTCACTGTTGGTACAAAGAATATTGGAAAGATATTTTTTTTTTTGGAGACTCCTACAAAAATTAGGAATGTTTCTGGCACTTAGCTATTTTTTTCTTGACAATTAGTTGAATAATTGAAGTTCAGTCTTTGTATTATGAAAATACATACTTATCTTGAGAGGGCGTGTTTTTCAGAGGCCCCACAGGCCCCACAATTCTTCAGAAACATTAAAATATCACAATCTTACTACTTATTTATGGTTCGTATTTTGCAGCTTCTTTTATATCATAATAATGGCTAGAAAAACTTTGTTCAAATGAATTCTGGCATATACACATACAGTATTTCTCAAAAACGAAGGAAGGGAGAAAATAGTAAAGATCACATGATGATAATTCCTTCTTCTTCCTTTCTCACA
This sequence comes from Pavo muticus, assembly GCA_016647715.1. Classification (NCBI taxonomy): domain Eukaryota; kingdom Metazoa; phylum Chordata; class Aves; order Galliformes; family Phasianidae; genus Pavo; species Pavo muticus. The sequence continues at coordinate 398,768 of JACDJE010000275.1, read as the reverse complement.
GTCAAGCTCTAAGTAAATTTTAACATTTCTTATCTCTGTTCCAGACAAGATTTGTTTGGTGTTTTGTTGTTGTTTTTTTTTAATTTTGGGGCATAACACCAAATACTATCAAAAACAGAATAAAACTGAGGCATATCCTAAAGTCCCTCGTTCAGTAAATTCAAAGACATCCTTTATGAGAATATGAAACCTATGACAACCATGAAGAAGGTTTAGAAGAGCAAAGAATTCCACTGTTTTTCACACTTCATAAACATTACAGCCCATAAAAAAAATAAATATTCCTATCCCATTTGGAACAGTCTGCTAATTTCAGTTTGAAACTATTTCTTTCAGTACTGATTAAAAAAATAACTAGTTTATAAAAGAGATATAGTGGCTAATGTAGGTGCGGAAAAATATTCCTATTGTTGCAGAAGCTTCCAATAGATAGGAAGGGAATTAAAAAACATTCTCTCCCTATACACTCAGCTAGGATTTACAGCATTATTCTACCTGGCTACATAATTCTACTATCATATTCATTATCCTAACTCTCCAAATCCTATCTCTTGCCACGGGATACAATCTGTTCACCAGGAAGATAAGGGTGAAGAGGTAAGGCTGTCAACATAGCATCTGCCTCAAGCTGAAATAGTTCACAGTGAGCTCCAGTGCTCAGCACAGGGATCCTGGCACCCACCCAGGGCCTTCAGGTCACCACCGTGGCACAATCCTGATCTTCCTCAAAAAGGTAAGTCAGGGGTTTGGAGGAAAAGGACACATCCCATCCTACAGCAAGGAGTGGTGGTGCCCACAGAGGCATCTGCCTGCTATTCCCAAGGTCACTATCCATCCTATTGCAGGCAAAAGAACGGGCACAGCTGCCTCCATCTTCGCTGTCCCGTGGCTGACCCCCAACCTCATTTCTCTCTGCCACATGTTGTCCTGAAAGACTTACTCTGCTCTCACACCCAAAACCTAGCTGTATTGTGCAAAGACCTCCAACAAACTGGACAGTCCATGCTACCTCTAAAAGCATCATGTGGAAGGCCAGCCCCACGTCCCTGCTCTCAAGCGCCTGGAAGGCCATCCTATTCCTTTCCTCTCCTCCAAAAGGCACCAGCAGAGCTGCCCACCTTGCCTGTGCAAGGAGGTACGAGCAGTAAGCAGACAATTGTGCTCCTCCACAGGAAAGAAGGGATATACATGAGCTCATTTTGAGGGACATGTTTATTGTGAGATCTCTTGTTCATTTGCGGTCCTGGCAGGGGTCTGCTGCACACTGGGTCCATGTCCCCCACTGTGTGGTGCTGCCCCTGGAAAGCAGCAAGGGGAAGAGCAAAGTCACATTGGGGTGGGCTTGGCGCAAAGAGGATGCAGCTGCTCTTTGAACTTCCAAGTAGCAACACATAGACTGGCTCACCATGATCAGCAGGAGCCAGCGTCCCCAGGTGCCCAGGGCTCCTCCCACTCTGATTCAGTCCCTTGCTGTCCCCTTGCTTGCCTGGCACCATGTCTTGATGGTGCCTGTTGTTCCCACTGAGAAAGTCTTAGCCCCCAAATGCCACTAAGTTCTTCCCCATTGCCTCCTGAGATGGTTGCAGACTTTCCCTAGGAGTTGTGAGCAATCCCCTTATCCCAAGGTAAGACTGCTGTCCAATGTTGGTCCTCCCTCTCCGAGGCTTCTCACCTCACTTCTTCCTGATTTTAGAATATAAAGCTTTGCCTGCACCTAAGAGCTTGGCCCATGCCCTCTGTAAGCAAAGAAGGATGGGGACAACCATAGCAGCAGCTTGGCAGAGATGGTGTCTCTGGCGTTGGGCTCCTGAGCATGGCTGATGCACATTTGGGCAGTGACTGTGTTCACCATGGCAGGGTCCTGTTAGGGGTCTGCTGGGACAGAAGCCTCCTCTGCTTGTCTGGAGGGATCAGCACCACAAATTGGTACACACGGACCTCCTCTTCCCCAAATTTCTGTATTATGTGTTCCAATTCACATAATTCATGCAACCTTTCCTTTTTCCTTTTTCCTTTTTAGTATTTAGTATTTAGTTTAGTATTTTGAAAGATAAAATGCCTGGTACAAGAAAAGAATGGCTCACTGTTCTATACAATCAAGAACAAAGCCTCTTCTGCAGAATAAAATGCTTGTCACTTATATACTGTCTGAATCTGTGAACTTGATATTATTTATAAGACAACAAGCAGCAGAGACTCTTGTCAAGTATAAGGTCCATTCTCCCCATTTGCAAAGTTACTTGTAGCGTAAACAGCAGAGTCATAAAATTGTGGGAGAAAAAAAAATAATTTTGTTTCGGATTTTGTATAAACCAAAACCTCAGAGAAAAAGAAAACCTGTTAACAGAAGCTAAAATTGAACTTGTCATACAGGAGTCCAAACAGAACTATGTCTTGTCTCTGAAATTGGCTCATCATCACATTGTAGTTTTCCTGTTGAATCTTAGCCAGTAACTTGCTAATTGCTAAACAGATGCTTGAGAGATTTCCATAGTGTACACGTTTGTTTCTTTGTTCTCTTTTTTATTTTTTTAATAAAAAATCAAGAGAAAATAAAGGCATAGGGTGACAATGAAAGAAGCAGTTTTCAACATCTCCAATTATGTATAATCCCTTCTGTATGTCATGTTTTCTCCATATGCAGATAGCGGGAACTGGTCTCGGTGATAGCATGTGTACGTGCAGAAAGCTTCCAAGTGCTTGAAGCATATAACCTGTATTTTTGTAGTCTTAAAATGGCAGAAGTTTGATACAGCTGGAAGAATCTTCAAATGCTTCAATACTAAACAAAAATTATTATGTATGCCTGCACATATGCTATAGAAAAGATCTCATGATTGGTGTCATCTTATAAACTTTTCATCTGGAAATTTTTTTGCCCCAAAGGCTGATGCCAGGTGCAGCTGATTTTATGTGGTGGGTATGAAGCTGGAGGAAGACCAAAAAGCACTGTTTTCACATTAGACTCACCATCAAATACTGAGTTCAGAAGTTGCCAAAATCTGCAGCATAAACTACCACCAAAAGAAAGAGGGCAGCTTTTCCATAGATCTAGCTGTTTCTTATTACCTGTTATTCCATGAATTAGATGGAGATGGTTTCCAGCCTGCCTCCATAGGCTAGTAATCCTTGCCAAGGACAAGTCCTGCTGGGACTGAAAGATGTCTGGATCCATGAAAAGAAAGTTCAGTGCATCTGGAAATTACTAGTAAGCAGCAAAGACAACACCAAAAGAAGAGTATGATTGAAAGAGCATGACTGAAAGATGGGAAAAGGATGAAGGAGACTTCTGGAGTCAGGGGGGAAAAGATATTTCACGGAGACTAGTAGGCAAAAGAAAGGGAGAAAGGGGAAACACATCCTTGTATTAGTTTTGATCTCACAAAAAAAAAAAAAAAAAAAAAAAAAAAAAGAGGATTCCTTGATCACGTTTTAGTACAGTGGGTATGAATCCTATACAAGGCAAAAGGATTGAAATCAGCTGAATAAAAATGCTACTGAAGAGATGCTACTGGCTTTCTGGTTGCCAAATAAGCTATCTTTCCCCACCGTTTCTGGTTTGTCAGATTGTCTTGGCCTACCTGAGGCAGACCAATGTCACTTCCCACTTTTGGATCTTGCCCTACATATGAACCATTTCACAAGACTCTGAAATGCGAACTTCCTTGCATGAAACACAGCTATCATTTAAGATTTCAGAGCAACAATTAGAGGGCAGGAAATAAGAATCATGTCTCCACTTAAAACAGCAAATTGTACTTGTTTTGATCTAGTGTTAAACTTTTCTGTTATCATTAGCTAAACAAGATTGTGCATCTTGCCAGAGCTGAAGTTTTCTAGTGGCTTCACCGTGGGCTGCAGACTGTGTTATGCAGAAATGGGGGGCAGCCTTATTTGACACCAGCTGTGCCTTGCTTCTCTTTAAACACTGCATGCCAGGACAGCGGTACTTTTAACATCAGGTTTCTTTCAGTCAAAATGGCACACCGTATAACTTGGAATGCAAGGAAGTTTTAAAATTACCTTGAATAAGTATCATAAACTAGCAGTAAGATCCCTCCAAGCAAGGGAGAACTATACCCAATAATTTCAGTAGCAATATCCTGTGTTTTACTAATAGAACTTCAAAAACCCAGCAACAATTTTCATCTCAAAGTCAAGAATTGGTTCCTAAAATCAAATCTATCAAATCTGAAATAGTTGTCTTTGTTGTAGAATTAATGCAAGTAATCAGCACTGACATCTCTGTGGCTAGATTAGCTTAGCAACAAAATAAATAAATAAATAGATAAATAAATTTCTAGCCAAATTACTGAGCCTTTCCTAGGGTTGCACTCATTTACAAACAGAATCTGAAGATGCCTTGGCCTGAAGCCACCCAAAGTACTCATATCTTTCACAAAAATCAAGGCACTTGATTGCTCTTCTTCTCTAATGTTCTATCAGTTGTCCAGGCAATCTCAACACACACAAATCCCTATGCCCCATGACGGGATGCATCCGCCAGTGCTGAGAGAACTGGCAGAAGAGATTGCCAAACCACGCTCTATCATCCTTGAAAGATCTTGGAGAATAGGAGAGGTGCCTGAGGACTGGAGTGTTAAAAAAAGGCAAGAAGGTGGACCCAGGCAACAACAGCCCAGTCAGCCTCACCTCCATCCCTGCAAGGCTGGTGGAACATCTTGTTCTGGATGTCATCTCCAAACAAGTGGAAGAGAAGAAGGTTATCAGGAGTAGTCAACATGGATTCACCAAGGAGAAATCATGCATAATCAGTCTGGGAGCCTTCTATGATGTCACCACTGGCTGGCTGGGTAGATGAGGGGAAAGCAGTGGATGTTGTGTATCTTGATTTCACCAATGCATTTTACACTATCTCCCACAGCATCCTTGTAGGTAAGCTTAAGAAGTGTGGAATAGATGAGTGAACTGTGAGGTGAACTGAGAACTGTCTGACTGGAAAAGTTCAGAGAGTTGTGATCAGTGGCACAGATATGAGTCTGATGGGTGGACTATTTGATGGATGAGCAACTGGTTGTGAGATCATACCCAGAGAGTGATGGTCAATGGCTCAATGTCTGGATGGAGACAGGTGATGACTGGTGTTCCTCACAGATCAGTACTGGGACCAGTGCTCTTTAACATCTTCATCAATGACATTGATAGTGGGGCCAAGTGCATTCTTGGCAAGTTTGCAGGTGACATCAAGCTGTGTTGTGCGGTCAATATGCCTGAGGGATGGATGTTATTCAGAGAGACCTAGACAGGCTCAAGCAATAGGCCCAGGAGAACCTCTTGAGGTTCAATAAATCCAAGCGCAAGGTCTTGCAGCTGGGTTATAGCAACCCCCACTATCAGTACAAGCTGTGGGAATGTAAAGGTAGAGCACAGCCCTAACAAAAAAGCCTTTTCAGTAGGGTTGTCATAGACATGAACCAGCAGTGTGCCCTCATAGCCCAGAAAGCCGACCACATCCTGGGCTTTATCAAAAGAAGTGTGGCCAGCAGATTGAGGGAGGTGATCCTGCCCCTCTGCTCTGCGCTGTGAGACCTCATCTGGAGTACTGCATCCAAATGCAGAGTTCTCAGTACAGGAGAGACACAGACCTGTCGGAGCATGTCCAGAGAAGGGCCAAAAAAATGATCCAAAGGACGGAACACCTCTCCTATGAAGACAGGCTGAGAGAGCTGGGGCTGTTCAGCCTGGAGAAGAGAAGGCTCCAGGGAGACCTGAGAGCGGCTTTTCAGTACCTAAGGGGGGGCTATTAAACAGAAGGGGACAGACTTTTCAACAGAGTCTGTTCGGACAAGAGGAAATGGTTTCAATGGTTGGATGTAAGAAACAGGCTCTTTATGATAAGGGTAGTGAAACACTGGAGAGAGGGCATGGATGCTTCATCCCTGAAGACACTCAAGGTCAGGCTAGATGGGGCTCTGAGCACCTGATCTAGCTGTAGGTGTCCTATTCATTGTGGAAGAGTTGGACTAGATGACCTTTAAGGGTCCCTTCCAGCTCAAACAATTCTATGATTCTATAATTTTCTAAAGGGCAGGTATCAAGTGGATGGGGTCAGGTTCTTTTTGGTGGTACCCAGCGGCAGACAAGGTACAAAATGGATCACAGGAAGTTCGATATGATCATGAGAAAAACTTTCTTTACTTTGAGGGTTACAGAGGTTGTAGACTGTCTTTCTCTGGAGTTACTCAAAATCCAGAATCTGCCTGGACACTTTTAGCAGGGTGCTGGACTCAATGATCTCCAGAAGGCCATTCCAGCCCCTACAATTCTATGATTCTGTGAAATAGTTCCTTCACCACAAAAGCAGCTGACTTGCACTCAACACACCACAAGAATTCTGTAAAACTTAAGGTAGATGCACTATCCAAATGCACTCTACAGTAAATGCAAACAAAACATGTCTGCATAGCTTCACAGTTCCAGCTATGAACAACCATGCATTTCAGTTTAGCCCATTCAATAGAACACAGGTGTAGACTGGTACAGAAAATCAGAACTCCCATAAAGAAGTGTGTTCATGTATCAGGTTTCCAGGAGTTGTCCAAGAGACATGTCTGGGTGGGAAACAGAACTATTGATTCAAGCTGAAATTTGAAACTCCCTTAATTAGGGGAGAAGAGAATGCTTCATATTGTTTTGGTTTTGTGAAGCTGGATTTTCATGACAAACTTGCAATATATTGTTCACATGCTGCACTTCTACTGATGAAAGGAACATTTTTAAATGACAGAAAGTAAATTCCCCTTCCCAGACTTTTAAGAATAGCAGCAAAACCATACATCTTTTCCCAGTTTTTCAAAGAAATTCAACCTGTTTTTATTCACTCTGCAAGAGAAGAAAAATGATGTAAAACTTTGCAGAACCCAGGGTTATATTTAGCCGTCTTCTTGGTGTTGCTGCTCATATCACAATCTGAGTGGCAGCACGCTGGCTTTTGACTCTTCGTAGCATCTTGGCATTTCTGTCTACTTGCATATTAGCACATTAAAAGGATCCAGATCATGATATTAATTAACTAGCACACCTCCTGGCACAGTTCTGATCCAAATTAAGACTCTTCCAGACAATGCCTGGATACAGTTTTGAGGTCTTAGCTAGCCCAAGAAGCAACAGCCTGTTTGGAGACAGTCACACAGTTTCAAAGAGTGAATCAGTTCAGCTGTCTGATCCTAAACTCACTCATGTCAACGCACCACCCAGAGCCAAAGGGGATATCCCTGGGCCATTGTATTTACAGGTATTAATGTAGCCCCAGATTTTTGCATTGTGACTGCACACAGTGTTGGCAATAATAGAATATCTGCTCTCTAGATTCTCTTGTTTTGTGAACAACACATCTTTTACTTTTCAGTTATTACAGCACCCCTGGCAATCACCTTCCTTTGCATTAGCACAGCAGATACCAGGAAAGATGTTTGATATTTTTCTGTAGATAAGCACAAAATTTGGATAGCTCCCACATTTGCTGAATATGTAAGTAGCCAGTACAAGTGGAAAAACAAAAGAAAGAAAAGAAAGAGAATTTTACTTAATGTGACTGCATGACAGATGAATACACAATCATATTTCTTAGCCAATGAGAAGAAATAGGGGAGACTGACCAAAGGTTATGGCTTAGAGGCATAAATTTATCCTCTGTGATGAATTGTAACCAGATACTACCAGTTTCAACTTTGAAGTTTTCCTAGAGCTGTAAGGTTACAGGTCTGAACATGTCTCTATCTCTGGCTGGCATATCTTTTGATTTTCTGCATTTTTTTTAAATACAAAAATAAAGAAAACAAATCAAAGAAAGCAATGACATAGTAAGAATTTCGGTCTTAGAAGAATAATATAAAGGAAAATTTATAAGCACAGTTAGTGCTTCTTTAAAAATAGAGGCAGCAACTTAATATTACATGCAGAAAATTCATTTCACCCATATTTCTTCATAAAAAGCAGATATACAATTAAAGAATAGCATAATATCTATTCTTAAAGTCTGCATTTCTTCCACTTGTGGAAAAAAATATGCTATTTAAAAGTTCATAATTTGCACACTTATCCTCTGAGTCCAATGTCAAAAAAGGATTCTAGATACAGATAATCACAGACAATGATTAAAACTGCCTGCTCTGTTACTAGGCTTCTCTAGTGAGGAAAATCACCATGGCTGCTCCAAAAGTAATACTTTCTATTTTATGATGTTGGTCCACAACATCAGAGTGGATGTTGGTGGTATGACAGCAGAGGTTGAGCCTTCCCACCAATATCCCATTACGTGTTGTTGCAGTGTGACAGATGGCAGCACAGGGGCACTCTGACAAAATGGCGTCTGACATGGAAATGCAGATGAAGCAAAGGTGTGTCACTGAATTCCTCTGTGTGGAAAAAAATTGTACCCGTTGACATTTTATTGATGCTTGCTGAACATTTATGGAGACCAAACATTGGATGTGAGCACAGTGAGGTGGTGAGTGGTGTGTTTCAGCAATGGTGACAGCAATGTGAAAGACAAGCTACATTCCACACAGCCATGCAGGTTTTTATGAGCACAGCATGCAGGCTTTTGCTGGTGAAAACATATAGGTAATGGTGGTGAGTATGTTGAAAAACAGTGTTTTGCAGCTCAGAGTTTGCTCTATCAAATAGCATTATTATGCCCTTTGTACCTGTTGTAGTTTCCCTGAAAATCAATATGAGGCATTACTTTCAGAGCTTCCTATGTACCTTAATACTAGTATTCATGTAAAAAATGAACTAATCAGGTTCTTTGGTAAAGCCAGTGAATGCTGGTTTTCATGAGTATTAATGTCTGTAATTCCATTCAGTAAACAAACAGAGTAGGTGAATCAGCTGTGTTACACTGAAGCCCACTCTTCTCCTTGAAGATGCTCCTTGAAATGACTACAGACAGATAACACATCTCATTGAGACTAAAAGTTTCAGAATCTGTCGGCTACGTAAAATGTTGTGAGCCTTACCTAATATAACTATGTCTACAGCAGTTGTTTCAGTAAGAAAAACTTTCCACAGTATAGTTTCAATTAATCCATAGGAGACAGTTTTATTTTACTTTAACAATAAATAATAAATCCTTCCTGATATTGTGTGTTGGAACTCGATTCAGATCAGTTAGCACAACTGTCTGAAAGTGTGGGTCCATCCTAAGACAAACTTAAGCTTATGCCAAGTCCCTTTCTAATCACTGGAGAAATACAGGTAGTTCTAGAAGGCTGCTCAGTCTTCCTCATCCAGGTGTACAAGAAAAGTAGAATAAATCATACTTTCTCTCTCTGCTGACGAGAAAGGGAATTGAGGCAACTAATTTTTTCTGGGCTTTCTAACTTTCAAACCTCTATAAGGACATGACAATGTAACTTGGATCCAATCCAAGGTCCAACTAATCCACTTTATGGTGTTCAGCAAGAAATTGGGTGAATTCACTGATGTGTATACAAATTGAGGAAACATCTGCAAACCTAGCACTTTAAGTCCTTTTAGTTCCCACTGTCAGGATGCTTTGTTAGAACACGGCCACTCCTTCACCTGCAGAGAACAATGGCCTTCAGAGTCATTATCAGGAATTGCTTGAAGTTGCTTTTTCAAGAACTAAATTTAGATGAGTAAGGCTGGAAAAGCTTAGATGGAAACACCTTATAGGGGGAGGGGATGATTAGATGTAGAACTGATAGCTGATTCACTCAAACATTATTCATTTCTGTGTTAGAACTGCCTACAGTCAGCCTAGATGGTCAACGTCATCGTTCTGCACAGCAGTTCTGTGCTACAGGAATGTAATGCCCCAAACTTGTGGATTCACTACAAAATTTTTTTAAAATCTTCCTCCTCTGGGGAAAAAAAATGCATAAAATCTGACAAACAAGGAGTATTAAAGCTCTGATGTCAAACATCTGAAGGATGGAAAAATACAAATTAAGCATTCAGCACACCACATGAAATGGACCCTCTAAGCTAGGGTTTGCCTCATGCAATGCACGGAAATGACCTAAACTAAGGCATAACTACCTCTGTGATGGTGATATGGCATTCTGTAGCCTTCTGTATCTGAATCTTTCATCCTAAACAACATTTAAAGAAGTGGATATGTTCATATGTATTTATCTGCACAATATGATCTGTATATTCAGTCAATCCTCTATTGCCCGTGTCTTCAGCAGTAAACTTGCTGATGAAGGTCAAGCCTGGTGAAATTATGTGCCTGTCAAAATCAAAGTTATAGTGGAGTATGTCTAACACTTTTTACAGCAGTGGGAGTGACTTGTGAGTGTTGCGTCTGGAAGTCAGCACACAATTCTCAGTGACCTCCACAAGACTACCATTTGCACAATGGTCATTTAGAGAGTTAAAATTGTGATCCCCACTGAAAAATCATTCATTGCTTAGGATGAAGATTTTGAAATGCTAGTAAAAAATTTCAGTGGTATTCCCAAAAGGCAATGGTATTTTGATTAAATTCCCCAGGGAAAACATTTATTTTATATAGGCAATGTGGTTTAATGAAAATGCTACGTATCTACGTTGCTCTTAAGAATAATTCTCCCTTGGTATTCTTATTTACTGGTAAATACATAGGAGGATATAAAGAGCTGCAAATTTTACTTTATCTTGATATTAACTCATCGCTCATTTCAGTAAATCATAGTTCTAACCAACCACCATAAGAAAATGGAGTTGTGCACCCTACTCATCTCTATTATAAGGCCAGAGAGATGGGCTAAAAAAAAACAGATCCTCATCTGGGACAGAAGAAGTACTGAGGAAACCCCACTAAGTGTGAGGCATGAACATCATCCAGACTTGGTGGCTCTTGTATAATAAGACAACAGTCTGATTACAGGGCATTGGTGTCTTCTACCTGTGTCTAACAAGTACATCTTGTAAAGGAGTCAGGCAGCCAAAAAGCACATTGCCCAGTCATCTCAATACCTTTTTTCTCCTCGTAAGATAGACCTGGAGAGCAATACCAAGAGGTAAAAAAAGATAGTACTTCCTAATGTGTCTTTGTACACACATCACGCTTGTCCCAGAAGCATGAGCTGCAGAGTTCTTCCTCAAGAGTCCTGGTTCCCCAGCACAGGGTAACACAAAGAACTGTTTCTATCTTTAAATCCCTCTGCTGTTAGTCTGTATGCTGTAAACCATATGTGCAAAAGATGCCTTCTAAACAGTACCCATGTGCAAGTGAACTCTCAAGGACAACCTGTCAGCTGCACGTGAACCCAAAAACTACATGCAAGTGTTTTTCTGAGCACTGACAGGGTCTAAGCTGAGACTCCTTAAAAAAATTGTTTCTAGTGTTTAATAGTTGAAATGGACTTCTTAGTTTAATATTTTCATCAGTATGGGAAGATTTATGGTTTTGGTCCCTGGCCATTACAAAAGCCTTTCTAATTCATGATCAAGATATTTAAAAGAACATCAATTTGCCTTGAAAGCCCTTGATCTGAGATTATATTATAGTCTCCATACCTTTACAGAATTTCAAGAGTATATATGTTTATCAAGGACATTTTTATTAGACACCTAGGATTTTAGGGATCCGTGATATGCATGATATAAGGACTTTTGCTAAGGTTATGCAAGTTGCTTTTGGAATAGGATCAAAACATAGTCCAAAGCTCCCTACCTCCTTACTTACAGAGCTCCTGTTATTGTATTTAGGTTTGGATAAACTTTTCTGTGGAAGGTGATTGCTCACAGCAGTTAATTTTAAACTTGCAGGCTTAGATCTGGCTCTATGTGTGTGAACAGGCTGTCATCATACATTCCAGGTTACTCTCAGAAATGAATGTGTCTTTCCTCAGCGTTTCTTAGTGCCGGGGCGTCAGACATTCCTTCTGCTTTGCATTAATCCAATTACTAAACACCTGCAGACATGCAATAACAGTTTTTGTGCCAAGTCTCTTAGAAATGGTTTTATAGGAGAATGTAATCTGCTGTCCTGCTATCAGGAGTCGTGTTACACACCTGCCAAGTCCTGAGCTGAAAAATAACAATCAACGTTCTAATTCATTGCAAGAATGTTGGGGGCACATTAAGAAGACAAAATGACATTCTTCTTAATTTTACTGCCATGGAGTCCATTAAACATTTTGAACATGTAGTTAATTTTATTAAAAGCTGGTTTCAGGTCTAAAATATTTATCATATGGCATGATAAAAACAACCTTCTCATGGCAGCTTAGGCAAGTTCCAAAAGATCCATTAAAAAGAGAGCTGCTTCAAGCATATATATAGTGTCATTCCAATTCCATTCTTAGGGATTTATCTGATAATCACCAAAATGCACTTCAAAGTAGAACTTAAAACTATGAATTAATTTGTTTTTCTTTTTTTTTTTTTTTATATACTCATACTAAAGTTGTCCTTTTTTCCTCCTCTGTCTTTAAATAGGCTGTTCTCTGCAGAATTGAAACAAAAGTTGTTTCCAGAAAGGAAGACTTGTCAAGACCCAATTATTAGTTAAGCGCCAAAGAATAATATAATAGAATGAAATAGATCTAAGAGAATTAATTAGCTGCTGACTGCAGCACAAGTTTGCACAGCTTTGGGTAGGTCATTTCATGCCTTTGTGACACAGCTTTGTTTGTAAAATGCACATTCAAGAGTTACAGGAATGTCAGTGTGAGTAGTGTAAAAAACATTAAGACTTTCATAGAAAGCCTCTTTTTAAGTTCCAGGTCTCTACATGAGAGACAAGTGTAGCCATTTACTAAACTAAACAGCTCATCTTTTCCCTGTAAGACTATCTACATGCATCTTAATGTCATCTTATTCCATCCTGTTCCATTAGTTTCAATTACAAGTGCAGGAATGCAAATAAAGAAAAATTATTTTAAAAATGCATCAATTCCAAGCATAAATTTGAAAGAAAGTCTCTATAATAATCTTTAAAAATGTTATCCCTGTTTACTTTGGCAAGGAATACGCAGCAGTGATAGTATGTGCTCCATTCAGGAAGAGAAATTGGATTTGACCGGAGTCACCTGCAGTTTATAGCACTGCAGTCACTGCTCAGGGCTATACATAATGTCCTAAGGGCTCTTTTGCACAGCTGTAGACAAGACAGCAAGAGACTGCTAGCCAACAAAGAGCATTCCAAGGCTACAGCCCTGTGTACTAACCCTTTCCAACTAACTTTACATTCCCCCATCCCATATGTAACCTCCAGCCCCCCACTTGAAGCAGGCAGTCTGACAATAATAATAGTAGTCACAAGAAAATGTAACCTCTGTCATAGTAATAATTTTTGAAAACTTAAATGCCCAGGATGTGATTTTAATTAAAATGCATACTGCCTGGCTTGTCTGTTTCCAGGAGAAGCTTTCTCTCACAGAATGAAGCTGATCTGTTATGCCTATTTGCACTCCCTCACTTAGAGGTCAGTCCCATCATTACACAGCCTGATTTGTAGAGAGCACATAAAGTGGTATATAAACATGGGAATGAATCTGTTTTGCCTTAAGTTTGGCTATGCCCAATAATCTTTGCATGAACAGGAATGTTCAAAACAAAGATTTTTTACTTTAGCAGCTCAGTTGATGTTATATTGTTGCACCGTCTCCTGTATAGCTTCTAGTAAGGCCCAGATACTTGTACTGATTACCTGACTAATCTACCATCACTGTTCACACATGGCTAATACATAGAAATGGTAAGAAGTGGATTTACAAGGGGAATGGCCAAACTCCTCCCTCAGTGTATATCATAGAGAAGCATGTACATAGTTTAAACTCTACAGTTGTACATACCTACCTCCAGCCACCACAGTGTAGGCCAGTCATGTCCAACCCCCAACCAACAGGTTGCATACAGCCTAGTAGCCCAGCACGGCCCCAGGAGCACTATCTCTCAGCAACAGCCAACAGCAGTGTGCCATGGGCACAGCATGGGCTGAAACCAGGGCAAGGGGACTGTGCTGTGCAGTGCTAACTCAAGTGATGGCAAATAATTTTGGCTGAACACAGACCTGTGAACAGAGATAAATATGCAGCCACGTTTTCCATTTTAATAAAGGAATTTGAGAATAGGTTTCAAGAGTGCTGAAAGGTCATCAGTTTTTTTGTATATTTGCAACTCCATTTTAAGTTGACATAAATTCATGACTTGCGAATTTTCAAATAGAATGTATAGAGTTTCAATCTGATATTCAACTCAGAAATCAGATCATGTCTCTTTACTAAACTTTTATAAGTCCTTTCTTACCAGAGAAGGGTATCCTTCACTTCATAATTAGCTTCACTCATGTTACCACTTTTTGGCAGTACATACAGTTGTGAACAACTCATTTCAAGGACAAAGTATAGAAGAAGTAAATTTCCTCAAAAAACTCTGATGAACAACTTGAGAACTCACTAAGAATTGCACCCACTGCCATCAAACCAGAAATTGCCATGAGTTTCAAAGAAACAAGTTTAAATATCCCTTTAGTTTTATGTATTTTTGCTCTCTTTTTATATTTTAGTAAAAAATATTTTTTAAAAATTAAGTTTGGCTGTATATATATATTAACTATATTACATATTTTATTTGTGGCCTGAGACACTTCACTGAGTATAGCTCAGGAAGGTCAGAAGGTTGGAACCCAGTGTAGCTAGTTCTAGGCTTGCGTATTACTTCCTTAAGATCTTCTTCAGGTGTTATATAGCATTTTATAGACTTTTTTGTTTCTCTTTTACAAGAGGAGTTCAAGATTCTCATGTCATTTTTAGGGGAGTAGCATGGAGGGGTTAACCAAAATCTGTATTTGTCCATGAACAGAGCTGAAATTAACCTCAAGTACTTTAGGGTTGATGCAGTGGTACAGAAGTTAGAAAACTCATACCATTATTTCCTAAGCATTCAAAATACTTGCAGTATTTTGCCTTCTACAAAAAGATGCACAGCAAAATGTTTCCCAAGATGTTCACGATCCAATGGAAATTCCAGGAGACTGAGAATGAAAGCTGAATATCACATTATACTATACCAGGATCGTCTCTAAAATTAAGGACTTGGTGCAAAGTGCTTTGCCTCAGCCTTTCCATATCCTCTGTCATTATCCTGATATAGGAACTGATATTCACTTCATTACGTTGCTTCCACATCATCAACAACTTTGCACTTATAGAAGCTCTATTTATAAAGAAAATACAAAATATGTGTGTTCCAAGAAATATGCATTTAAAATAGTCTAAATATTGAATTTGCATGAGTAATGCCTATATTATGGACTTTCTGGGATCTAAATAGATAGAATGATAGAATCATAGAATCATAAAGGTTGGAAAAGACCTCTAAGATCATCTATTCCAACCATCCACCTACCACCAATATTGCCAACTAAACCACATCCCTAAGCACTAAATCTGCCCTTTCCTTAAATATTTGCAGGGACAGTGATTCCACTACCTCCCTGGGCAGCCAGTACCAACACCTCACCGCTCTTTTTCAGAAAAAATTCTTCCTATTATCAAACCTGAACATCCCCGAACACAGCTTCAGGCCATACTGCTTACCTCTTCTGTTATCTATTGTATTTTATTTGTTTTTCCAGAAGCAAGCTCAATGCCCAGTCCACTTTCCACAGAAGTCAATGAGAGTCTTGATGCTTATTTCAAGACAAAGAAGGTCAATCCTACTGGGGATCCTATACAGCCTAAAAATTACACAGCTTTTTGGACAAAGGAAGACCCAAAAGGCCCATATGTTGGTCTCATGCTGAGCTGACTTATTTCAGGGGAAGGTCAGCCCAGTATGCAAAGGGACAGGGAGTGAACACATTTGCTGCATGCGTGGGAGAGGAAGGTTGCTGCTGGGAAGCGGGTCTGGATGTTTAATTCCCATTGGAGCTAGCATCCTACAGCAGTTACTCCAGCTCAAAGCCTTTACAGTGTCAGAATATGTTCTCACATGCTTTTTTTCAGTTTTGACTCTTTTCAAACAGTAACAAAACTTCTCTATCATTCACATGCCTAAAACTAAAATGTAGGTCTTGATTATGAATCAAAACAGGACTCCTACTTTAAACTGATGCTGTACTTTGGAAGATGTGAATGAGCTGGAGAACGGATCACATCCTACTCCATTCATTTTCACCACCATTGTGTGAATTGCTCATCCACAAAAAGTTTTGCAAGGATCTTTCTTTCCAGGATATATTTATTATTTTTTTTTACATTTATTTTATTTTATATTTTATGTTTTGTCTTGTGTGTGTGTGACCAGCAGATATACTAGAGGACATGAACTTTATAGAAATGGACTCTTTCCTCCTGGGAAATAGTTCCCTTTTTATGATGGTCAATCAAAACTTTCCCTCTGGGTAGCAAGTAACTTCCACAACTGTGCAATCCAAATGGCACAAATGCTTCCCGAGGCCCTGCCTCCACAGAAGCAATAATGAACTAAGCATGATAAAAAATTAGATGCTTTTGTAATGCATTGAAGAGAAAATATATAGAAAAAAGAAATCAGTTTATTGTTAGTGGTTCGTTGGTTTCTGTGTTTGCATATCATTTGTCTTTTTAAAAATTGTGAATTGATTATAAGATCAAGACAAAATAAGTGTAAGATAAGATGTATTTTTCTTGTTTCAGCATATGAAAGGAAATAGTTTACTATTTCACACAGAAGAAAATCATTACTTTGATCACATATCTTTTTCTCTTTGCTTTAAGTGTGGCTCAGGCAGATGGAAATGAATTTAAAGTTACTGTCTGAACTTACATGAGAGTAAAGCAGGTAGGATAACACTGCATAATACTCATTCTTTAAAGGGCTGAGTTTGCTAAATAAATTATTTGTAGCAACGCTCAAATGCAAAGTTATCTGCTGACAGAAGGAATTACACCTTATATGCAGAATGAACTGTGCAGACAAAGCACTGGAAAACTGTCTTGAACAGATCCAGCCAGAAGCACAAGTAATCAGAATCCATGCATAGGACAGGGAGGTGCTTGTAACCTCCTAGGCTTTGTCTTCTTTCTTTGATATCCTTTATTAACCAAAGCACATTCATGTATTGTGTCTGACATAATCATAGAATCACCAAGGTTGGAAAAGACCTCCAAGATCATCTAGTCCAACTGTCCACCTACGACTTATACTGCCCCACTAAACCATGTCCTTTGGTAAAACATCTTTTCTTGAACACCTCCAGGGATGGCAACTCAACCACCTCCCTGGGCAGCCCACTGCAGAGCCTGAGCACTTTTTCAGAAAAGAAATTTTTCATAACGTCCAACCTGAACCTCCCCTGGTGCAACTTGAGGCCATTCCATCTCATCCCATCACTAGTTACAGAGGAAAAGAGGCCAGACCTTACCTCATTATAATCTCCCTTCAGGTAGTTGTAGAAACAGGTAAGGTCTCCCCTGAGCCTCCTCTTCTCCAGACTAAACAATCCCAGTTCCTTCAGCCGCTCCTCATAAGACCAGTGCTCCAGCACAGGGTCCATAAGACCCTCACCAGCCATGTTGCCCTTCTCTGGACACTCTTCAGGGCCAAGAAAGTTGCTGTCAATCATCTTCAGTCCTGTCTACTGAGATTTTGGATGTTGCCTTCTCCTTTTCTCTTCTTCATGTCATAGGATTATGACTGCTAGTGACCCCAAAAGATTAACCCTGTGTTTAGTTCTACACACAAAACAAGATTAGGCACATTTTGAAGGCCTTAAAAAGCCTTAAAATCAAGAACACAAAGACAGTTTGGAAGGACAGTCTCCTACATAGTCCTGCATGAATTTATATTACAAAATATCCTAGGGTCATGTACCATCATTTTTAACCTATAATATCATCCAGATTGCACATTTGTTGTACGCTCACTGTCCATATTACTATCTTAGTCTTCACTTGTTCAACACAGACTTTGTTCCTGCATTTGACTGAGGTGAAGCAGAGGAGTTGAAAACCATAAAGCTACTTTAACAACTTGGAAAAGTGTATCACTTTTGCAGAAGCTGTCACTGAAAGAATCAACATCGTATGATCCACAGATGTGTCAGTGGTACACCTCAGTCAATAAACCAGGGGAACAATTGAAAACTTGCAAGGATAAAGCTGTGGTTAACACCAGCATTGAAAGCAAGGTTCAGCTCTAAACACAGTTTCAGATATTACACCATCCACCTGAGGATTAAGCAGAGAGGTAACACTTTCCAAAATGCTGGAATGCTTTAGAGCATTTTAGAAATATTATGCAGAGTCCAAGAGATGTAGCAGGTCAGAAAAATATTATGTGCATGACATTTGGAAGGGTTTTCACAAAGGCTCACTTTATCGTCACAAGATTAATCTCTCTAAACATCCTCTACAATGAGCGTAGCAAGATGGGCTTCCCCAGAGAGCCTTTGGGAGTGACTCTATTAGGTTAGGTTAACCTTTGTAAATACCTCTTTTCAGTGCAAAATAAACACTACATTTGGATTAACTATCCTGATTTTCAGATCAACACTAGCCATAAATCTAAATGCAGTTCATAGTGCAAGTCATGTCACAGTACCTCCCTCTTCACTTGAGCCCTGGGGCTCCAAGCTGAACGACTGGTTAAGTGCTTTGCTGGAGCAGAGCCACATTGTTCTGCACCTTACTGATGCTACCTCGGATGGGTATGTGTGTATTGGTCTACAAAGGAACATCTCTGAGGTCATCAAAGAGTTAAAATTAGACAGTCCGCTTAGCACTGCCGTTTGAGCTGTGATCCTCTCAATTCTACAAACTAAATTGGATCTAGTTGGGTCACATAAGAATCAGAAACTGTAACAATATAAGGGGTAGCACTTTTTCTCAGTGCACTGATTTGGAAAAAGAAGTCAGATTCCCCAACCAGTTGTGATTAGAAAAGAACCCACAAACTGTTAAGGAATGGGGAAAAAAATAAGGGGCATATGTTCAGTTTAATGTTCTGGAAGAATTCTGTTATAAGGTAATTGCTATAGCTAACCATATTAAAAAAAAAAAAAAAAAAAAAAAAAAAAAGTTAAGATGTGCTACCAAAAGTCAAAAATGAATAAATGTTTTCAGTTTTCTCAAACAGAAGAAAAAGAGGATTCTCTCAAATTTCTGTATGACCTTTTCCAAAATTATGATGTTTCTAAACAAAAACATCATCATAACCCCTACATTTTTATTTAAAACCAAACATGAAGAATTTGCTCATGTATTTATATGGAGGAAGAAAAAAAGTCATCCCAACCCTAGTGATAGTCCCATTATGTGGTTTATCTGGGATAAAGTTAATTTTCTTCATAGAGGCTTGTATTATGTGTTTTGGATTTTTGATGAAAACAGTGATGATAGCACACCAATGTTTTAGTTGTTGAGCAGTGCTACACAGACCCAAGGATGTTTCAGTTTCTTTTGCTGCCCTGACAGCGAGGGGCTGGGGCTGCACAAGGAGCTGGGAGGGGGCAGAACCAGAACAGCTGATCTAAACTAGCTAAAGGGATATTCCATACTGTATGGAACCATGATCAGCAATAAAAGATGAGGTAAAGAGGGAGAAAGGGAGGATATTCAGAGTGATAGCATGGCATTTGTCTTCCCAGTAAACCATGAGTGGTTGGTGACCCTGCACATAGCAGGGGGTTGAAACTAGATGATCATTGTGGTCCCTTTCAACCCAGGCCATTCTATGATTCTATGATTCTATGATGAGCCCTGCTTTCTTGGGTCTGGATGAACAGCAGCCTGCCGATGGGAAGTACTGAATGAATTCCTTGCTTTGCTTGCTTGCATGCAGCCTTTGCTTTACCTGGTAAAATGTCTTTGTCTCAAACACATGAGTACTCACACTTTTACTTTTCCAGTTCTCACCCTCATCCCACCTGGGAGGAGTAAACAAGAAGCTGTGTGTTGCTTAGTTGCCTGTCAGGGTTAAACCACAGCACTCTACATTTCTAAATTGCTTTTGGACACAAGGAGTATGTGTAACTGTGTGCATTCTCTATTTTGAATTTTACTTTATTTCTTAATTCTGAAAATGTACAACACATAATGTGTGCAATATGTCTGGGGAGACCACCAAATGGAAACCAACAATGCATAGTGCCATATGTTCAGATCATGCAATGCAATCCAGCCACAAATTTGCCTTGGTCCAGAGGCAGGGAAGTGCTCACCGCCTGTGTTGTTCTGGCCGTATCTACCAGCGCCATCTGGTGATTTTTGCAACCTCTCTTCTCCCTGCCTGAAGTTTCCTAGGTTTCTTTCCTCCATCAATCTTACTGAACTGGGAGCAGATTTAATTACACTGAGTTCTACAGTGGATCTAAACAAATGAAGGCAGTTGGCTGCTAGATCTATCTCCATCTCTGCTATGGATTTTGTACCATTTCTTCCAGTCCTTTTTTTTGCAGGAAAATAATGTTGGCAATATATAATTCTAAACTAGTGAAAGAAATAGCTGAAATTCACTTCATGAAGAAGCCCATAATAAATTAATAACAGCTTATCTTTACTCCGGGTTCAGGAAAAGAACTGCACGTGGCTGCCCAGTTCACTTTTGTACAGGGGAAGTAAAGAACAATCTCAAAAGACAAATCTCAGGAAGCAGATGAGAAGACCAAGCACATTGTGAGTCTAGATCACGAACCCACTTCCGTGGACAACATTCAGCCACTGATGTCACTGCTGGGTTTTGGTAACTGCACTGGTGCTTGCCACAGCATACAATGGATGTAAGTAGGAATGGATATCTATATCTTCCTAGAAGAAAAGAAAGTGAAATTTGAGTTTGCAGAAAAAAATATTGGGTGATGAAGTGAATGAAGATTATATTGTAATAACAGTAAGAGTTGGATTTCATAAAATTTCATCAGTTCATAAGTTCATGGCTTGAAACAAAGCTGTTCAGAATACCCCTGATACAGCTCCTAAACAAGCACAAAGGAAAAGGCAGGATCTTTACATCTTTGCATTTTTCTCTCTCCATTAATAAATATTGGTATGTGGAATATAAATCCATGAGGAAAACAATCCCCCCCTGCAAAAAAAAAAAAAAAAAAAGAAAGAAAGAAAGAAAGAAAGAAAAAAGAAAAAAAGACCCACACAACTGCAAAAGTAGTTTCTTAAAAACATTTCTCCACCTGGTATACACATAATGAAATTCAAGTTCTATGGAGTGAATGCATTTTAAAACAATCTATCTGCACATTCACATGTATCATAAGTTGTCTCAGATACTTGAAGGAAGAGACCTGGTTTCAAGGAACCAAGGCCAGCTACTTGAAAAAAAAAAATCAGGAAATACTGTGAAAAATCCCTTTAATTAATCCAAGAAGCATATTTATCCATGTGTTTTCATTATAGAAATAAACACTAAAACTAAAAATCCATCCTCAGAGTATTTGAAGTATTGATTTTCTAACATTTAGGTGTTCTTACTATAAATGATAAATACAAAGTCAGTCAATTCTGCCAATATAGGGAAGTGAATTGAGAAGAATGTGTTTCTGATAACAGGTACACTTAATCCTACTGTAGAAGTAAAAGTTGGATATCTGATCCTAAACATTCTAAACATTCTGAGCTTAGTTAAGCAGAGTTCCTAGGTTAAGATCTTGTTTTTCCTGTGGTATGAAAGTCACATAAACTGGCTCAAATTTAGGAACAAGCTATCTGACAGATTTAGAACTGTGAAGAGCAATGGCAGAATGTCCCCGAAGAGTTAAAACACCATTTTATTGCACAAGTTATAGTTTGATTGTTTTACCATCTTTCTGCATGTGCTTCTCCTCACTGAGGCAACTCAAATAGTTGCATGGTACAGCAGAGCTTGTGTGGAGGTAGATGTTACTGTATACACCCTTGTGAACACCTTCTAACTCCTTTTAAAGATCTTTTGGGACCTCCGTAAGGAAGTGAGATGAGAGGCAAAGTCTTGATTTCGTTCCTTTGGCTTTGGCTGAAGCTCCTCAACTGGGCTGAAGCTCATTTTGCCCTTCTGTAAAATTTGTACCATTGGCTTATGGAAAATCAAAGACTCTGAATGATTTCCAGTCTGAGCTCAGACACTGGTGCTATTCCAGTCTTAGCTTTTACCTATTTTGTGTAGCATGCTGGAGTACTTCTCACTGCCCTGCACTCTTTTAGAGAAATTACAGAGACTGATTTGATACCAGCTAATGATACGTCTACTAGGGAACATCAGCATGGCTCACAGTGTGAGTACTAACAGACAGCTAAATCCAGCTAAATAAGCATCTAGAGCTAGCTTTGCCTTCAGGTGAGGAATTAGTTAATTTCATGACAGAATATAGGTGGAAGAGGCCCAATGAGAAAACATACAACGCAAGCCAAGCATTTTGGCTGAAGACTTTCAAGAACGCAGATATTATCATTTTGTGACTCCCAGATTTCTGTTAAACATTTGTGCTTAGGTAATCTCTTTCCAGATGTACATCTTTTGTTTTAAATGGTTTAAGTTTAATTCTTTTTGATTCACAGAAGGATTTGATTGAAGAGAGTGAGTAAAGCTAGAGAAATCTTACAAATTCAATGTTTGGAATTTTTTTTTTAAGTTTCCAGGGCAGAGATTTCCATTGTTTGTTTATACGATGAAGTATCTGGAACAGCAGAAGTGTATTCAATGAATGAACCACCTGTGCAGTGCTATAGGAAACAGAAGAAATATAGCTTACAGCATTATATAATTGTATATGTACAAAAGAAAACAAAAAAAAAAAAAGAGAAGGAAAAAAGTCCATTTATTTCTTAGTAAATGGATAATTTTCTGGGAATTGTTTGGGAATACTGAATAGAGATATGCTATATCATTTCCTCTCCCTGTGTACACACAATGTCTGTGAGAGTGTTCAAACATATCTGGGGTAAATACTTAAATTCAATCTTCAGGCAGTCATTCTGTTCCTACCTCTGGAAACTCCTGTCATTAAATGCTCTTGTTCTTGCACTCTGTTGGATCATTGTTAGAAAATAGCAAAAGCACATTCCTGAACTTAAGATTACAACCACTCCCTTTCTTTCTGTTGTTTCCTTTCTCACCTTCTGTTTTTCTCTAGTTCTTCCCTTCCATTACTGGTAGTAAGTCCAATCTGAATCCTCTCCTGATTACTTCCGCAGAATTAGGCAGGCATCAACGGCTCTCTATGTATAATGAGGAAGTTGTAGGAATGATAATAATTCATTTTAGAACAACACAACATGAAACCTTTCCACGAATCTGACTTTAAAAGCTAGTTTGGAAAACTTTTATTTGACTTTTGTTTGTCCCTTGAACATAATAGATATTAAATATCAATAAAGTAATAAAAAAGTAAAGATGTAACTTAAGAAACATTTTAAAACCACATTTAAAACCAGAAAATTGGAAGTAAATCAAATGTGTAATCCCTTTCATACCTGAAATTATGTTCAAACTAGCACCTTGATTTTGCAAATAGTTTTAGTCAGTCACCATTTTTGTGTATTTACTCCTGGATCTCCCAAACCTCAGTTGTTTACCTGTGACTTACTTATTACTTAATACACGTATCTTCAGAGGAATGTGGGTTTCAGTCCCTTCTAAAATTTAATGATACCCAGAGCCTCGTGAAGTCAAAAGGGAGATCTCTGTTAACCTTAGTAGATCTATAAGCTGATGCATAGTTTTTAAAACTTTGGGGAAAAAAGTCTTACTATTGTAACTCTATTCTTTTTCCCTTCAGAAATGTATCTTGGATACAACTCTTTCTATTGCTGTGCCAGGTGAAAAAGTTGTACATTCCTCTCTTACTTTCCCTCCCTTTTTAGGCATGTGAATCAGTGCATATATTGGGATAATTTCACATGAGTAGTTGTGCAATGTAGGCATTTTTGACAAAGCATTCAGATAGTGAGCTCAAGTTACTGCTACTGCTGCTGCATGTCGGTCTGATGGCCACTACTTGCTCCGGGGAGAAGGGGAAAAAACACAGTGCTTGTCCCCAAACAGCAAAACAACCAGAGAGCGGAACATAAAGCCCACCTCATGTACACCAGGAGGGCTGCATTTGACTTCTTTGTAGTTAGTTCTGATGTACTTAAGTGTCAGTTAGAGGAGAACCACAGCCCATGCTTTAAAATGCTTTTATATGTCCCTCTGAGTTCAAAGCTTGGAGAACTTTGTGAAAACAAGCTACTGTTGCTGGTTTGCCAGGTAGGCAACCTCTCTGAGCTCTGGTTGAGAGCTGGTCCAAATAAAATGTTTCTCACAGCTATGATTGCATTGCACTAATTCAAGTAGAATCAACAATTACATCAGAAAAAAAAATGTGTTTACTTTGGTCCTGGGCCACAGAGACTCGGCCCAAATGTGATGTATAACATATGCCTGTTGTTGCTTATAGAGACAAATAATTTTACAGGTGGATATCTACATTCCTTCCTTTCACTAAGTATACTCCCCCTGGCAAAGGATCTGGAATGCTATGTTAAAATTATATTTTAAATTACTTATTTAGATAGTGTAAACAGTAACTCTGAGATTAGAAGTGATCAGAATAAGTTTTTCTTTCTCTCTTTGTTTACAGGTACTTGACCATGATCCTCTCATTTAGTACGCATCTGTTTATACCAGCAAGGACTGAGATCCTCAGATCTTAAGTAATCTAGCTTACACTGGTGTAAATCAGGAATAAAGTAACCAAGGTCAGTGGAATTACACTCATGTAAAATTAGCATGGTGGAGATGGAGTTGGACTTGCAAACCTTGTGGGTCCCTTCCAGCTCAGGACATTCTGAAATTCTATGATTCTAGATTATAATCAGTCTTTCTCTTTGTTAGCAAACTCATCAAAGAATTGATCCAGACAGCCAAAAGTGAAGGAAAAGACTGTTTAGCCAGACTGTTGCTTCAGATGTCATACAATATCATTTCAGTCTAGAAGTTTCATGTCTAGTGCCAAGGAAATTAAACAGAAACATGACATGATTTTTACTTGCCTAAGTTTAGCCATCTAAATTCCTCTAGAAGTAGAGGAATTGGAGTTATGTTTAAAAATCCTTGCCTTAAACTATCTGAGAGCACAGGTCTTTAGTTTATTGGTAAACTTTCTGTCATTAACAGAGGTGAATATAAACAATCTATATGGGATAAACTTTACAGAGTAAATATAAACCACTTAAGGGATATGTCTGAATAAGGTACAACATGTACTTAAGATGTTATAATACAGCAGCTTTTATTCACATGAAATAACAAACCACTGGTTCTTTTAAATTGTAACTTAAAAATGTAATCAGTGATTTAACAGTGACTAGAAGTGAGTTTGAACTATTGCCTACACTTATTCCAGGCTTAAAGAGTTTTCTAACCTCGAGTTTTGGGTTTAATCCTTTGAGACTAAATAATGAGAGCAAATTAAAACTACATTAAAATTGCATCTGCCTTTTAGCTTGGGAATATGTCCATTAGAGAGAAATAACAAATGGGGATGTGAGTTGTGAGTTACTATCAATGCCACCAGCTAATACAAAATGAACAATAAACACCCATTAAGTGAAAGAGGTGGTGGCCAAGACAAATTGGATGAAAAAGAGACACTTCTGAACTTTCATCTAGAGCCTTAAATTCAAAACAGAATCTATTCTGAAGTTCCAGCATTGCCAGAAGAGAAGCTGAAAGCAGTTTCTGATGTGTTTCAGGAGTGGCTACTTGTACATTTCTTTCCAATCTGAGGGTAGAAAGCAATTACATTTGAATAAATCACATAAGCCTTTTGAGGTTCTCCTAGTTCTCCTACATTTGTAGAACACTTCCTTTTACTTCACTAATCATACACAGTAGGATTTTAATAAAGTCACTCATATCATGAAGGTAGATGGCGAAAAGCCATTAAAGCATCCAAGCTGAATTTGTAATACTTACCATTATGTCCAGACCAAATTCTAACTTGGGCCATTATGCTGTACCTAGTCTTCATTCCCTAAGCAGCTGCATTTCCATATGACATGCTTTTAAAATTCTTTCCACAAACTGCTCTGAAGCATTTCGGCACTTGCTGAAACTGGTGGAACATCATGAGGGTTTTACTGATCTGTAACTAACATAACAGTAATGTGAATTTTCCATTGATTTTGAGCGCTATCATTTCTGGATATCCAGTTTTAGGATGGATGAGAATCTCTTCTCTCTTTTCTCAGAGAAATAACATAAAAGTATAGCACCCTCCCTTGCTGTGAAAATCAGAGCTGTGCAGTCTCCAGGTATGGAGTTAAATAAGCATGAAGGGACACTTCTCATAATGTTGATCTTCATGACATAAAGGGAATGGGGATCTTCAGTTGTAAAGCCCTAGAGAAACTCAATGTTTTTGTAATTTATATGCCACCTAAACTAATCTTTCCTACATTGTATGAACTGAGAAATGGCTGAAGTGTTACTGAATAAGTCTTCATTCTATATATTAAGGATAAAATTATAGTAAATTATATTTTTGAGGTTTTATTAACCCTTGAACTGCTGCTGAGCAATGCATGTGTTTGAACAAGAGTTGAAAAGCTATTAAAATATTTGCTTAAATACTCTATTACAGCTACAGACTGAGCTCCAGGGCCCTCTGGGATTTTTACACACACAGGAAAGTTAACAGAAGGACATATGGGAGAGGTGAGTGAGCTCAAGCATACTCCTGTAAAATCTACCACCTCTCTTATCAGCTTTAATAAACTTGACTCCCACTTTCTGCTCTTGCAATTCAAAGGACACAAGTAACGAATTCACAGCTATGTAGGCTGTGTTCATGGTAATCTCATACTTGCTGCATAAATGTAGAGCCTTTTAAATGTCTAAATTATTTTGAGCCTATTTGTCACTGATATACTCCAGTTTTACACTTTTAGAGTCTACTGCTTTCTTTAGCATTTGTAGTACACAAAAAAACAACTCACGCTTATCATATTAAAAATGATATGCACTAGGGAACTATGATATTACCTCTGATTTTCTTTACTGAAGTGAAATATTTTTACTTCTGTGATACATATCTTTTCTTCTATTTGCATTTAATACATTTTATCTAAGATATATCTCATGTCAAACAGTAAAACTATTCTCAGCATACTGGCCATAACCCAGATCACCCAGCTCTCCCTTCACCTATGCATGAAGTCCTTAATAACATTCAAATTTCAGAGTCCCATTTGGTCTCTTTCTGGTTCACTCATTATTTTCTAATAACAAAAAAAACTTCAACAAGAGAGAGAGCCTGCAACCAGGCATAGGATACTCTTGAAGAATGTGAGAGATGACAATGTAGAAGCACACAGTGTGAAGGGAAACCCAAGGCCCCCTCTGCCAGGGGAACACAATCGGTTGTATACATGGTAGAGGCTCTTTCTTGGGATTCTGAAAGAAGGAAGCCATAGCAACATTTCTTTACCAATATCTTTCACTTGTTGGAGCATGCTGGTGTCCTCTGTAAGGCCTTTTGCTTTGCAGATGCCAGAGGACATAAGAACAGAACCACCTTGCTTCTACAGCTTACTTGGCTCTAAGACATGTAGTACTGCCAAAACTGGACTAGTTCTCTTTGTAAGAACAGTCAAAACACAAGCAGTAATATTCGTCTTACCCATATGTAGACCTCTTCAGTGTCAAAATTGATGCCTCAGCCGGTCTCCTTCCAGATCCTTTCATTGCAAATAAAGTTTTATCTGACCTAGTTTATACATTTACTTCAGGATGAGATGACTGTCACCCCAGAAGTGACTTTCCCTCTGTGGAATAAAAAAAGGGAGTGCAATGAGCTCATATGGATTTCTGCAGTGCAGATGACTGTATTTGGACAGATGAACCACAGCTCTGCATCTAGAGAATATTCACAGCAATAGTACTGCACCTGGGGGCTACAAGCCAGACACTTTTTGAATCCTACTTGTGTACGTACTTGGGTATTTAAACCTCTATGGAACATAAAACTTGACTTCCACTGAAGTCAGAGAGTCTTAAGCACCTTTGAAAATATTAACTTTCTTTTGTTATGGTAGGAATCACCAGGTGGTTGTGTTAAATATAATCTTACGCATTCCTTTTCAGTCTATGAGGAATACATGCACTCTCAAGGAATGCTGTACTGTTAGTTTTTGGTGATTCAGGTTTATGAAGGAGCTTTTGCAAACAACCAGAGAGTTCAGCCTATCTTATGCTCTTTGATTAAATCCAATTCTTGGTGAGGATTATTTCCTGAGAACTGGAAAGTAGCTTTGGGATAAGACTTCTAAATAAGGTTTTGCCTGCATGTAGTCTATGGCCACCTATGTTCAGTGTCTATTGTACACAGTATAAATAAATGATTCTAAGATATTCTGTATCACTGATTTCTCCCCTGATAGAAAGCTGACTTGCAAGCCTTCCAAATTCATCACAGACAAGTAATAGTGTTATATTTCGGGGTCTATCCTTCCTTTCCCAAATGTGCACAACTGCCATTAATTTTCTTTGAAATCTCTTGAACTCAAATACAAAATAGATGTTACTTTGGGATGCAGTCATTTAATATATGAGAACCTTCTGAGTTTTAGAATGAATCTCAGTTGCGGGTGGGTTATTTGTTTGTTTATTTTATTCCTTAATTTATAAAAGGGATGGTGGCCCACCCAGTGGAATTTTCCCATCAAAATAGCATGAAACAGAATAATGGAATGCAAGATTGATTAGATGGTGTGCTTGTTGGCAATGGGTGCATGTACTTCTTAATCTTAATGGATCGTAAAAAAATCCTTTCATATTTACCTTAATGCATGTGCTAAATTGTGGGTTTCTAAGCCAAAGCAAAGAAATATTCTATGATTTCCAGAGATGCAGACTAAGAATTCCATGCAGCACATAAGCGAGTCCTCTCTTTAAATGCGTAAAGATAATTTCTTAATTATGACAGTGATACTCATTAAAAAGCTTTCCAACGTACATGCAGTTCCCACACTGGTCTCTCTCCCACTGTCTGACAGACAGACAGCTTGGTTACACATGCTCAGAAAGGAGGGTGGAGGGGTGGAGACCCAGATTCTTGGGTGTCTTGAAGTGGCCACATCCTGCCATCTGCAGAATCCTTATGCTATAGGGAAGAATGTTTCTGAGGTGTCTTAAAATATTCCACACCTCTGTGTTAATGTTCCATGTAAGGACAAGTATCCAGATGCTTTCAGGGAGACAGAAGTCAATTTAAAATGTTTAAATTTAAAAAAAAAAAAAAAAGTCAGGAGGTCTCACCCTGATGGAGGACCAGTGTCAAGGCTGTTTCATGTTATATTTGGTCAGAGGAATGTGCACAGAAAAATTTACTCTTTGGGGTCTTTATAAAACTCAGAACACAAGACCTTTTCATAATTTGAATACTCATTAGCTAACCTTTCACTTCTGCAATCAAAATAATTGCATGATTTTAAGGGTCGTGTGATTGTGTGTATACTTAGAGATTTCATAATATTATTTCGTTTTCCTGCTCCCTTTGTCTTTTCTTTAAAATAATAAAAAAAAAAAACCCATCAACAACAACCTTGGAGTGTCCTCCAATAATCTGTTAAATAAGAATTCACACTCTAACTTTTCTACTTCTTTTTTTCACCTGTCCAGGAACTCTCGTTCATTCGCTGTCACTTTATGCAGAGACTGTCTTTCTCACTAGCAAAACACTATTGTGAAAGCCCTGAAAATGGACAGGAGAAGAGAGCAAGATAATACATCTGTTTCTGTAGCTGAACATGTTGCTTTTGCAATCCACATCATCTTAACATCTCACACCTGAGGAACTTCTGGGAAATAGCAATGTATTTACTCAGGAAGAGCCTATCCAAGAATCCATAGACAGTCTTGAACTGAGAAGTGTGGTTCATATGCCATTTTGGTCTGGAAAAGATTACTTTGGAGAATTATCCTTCATTATTTCAGAAGCTATTATTCTCCCAATTTGGTGCTTGTTTTATCTACATAAATTCTGAGTATTTCATTTTGATCAAGAAAATATCCTGAAATAAATGATGGATTTGCTTCAACAGATACTTTGAGCAAGGCACTTAATTATTTAGCATTGACAATTACAGGAATCACTTCTATCTGCTATATCAAAAGACATGAGTTTACTTCCCAAGAGTAAAGAATATGAATCTATTTCATCGTAAAGACTTTTGAAGGCTACTGTCTTTCTGTAATGTAGCCCCTTACTCAATAGAAAATTGCTACAGAGCAATGAATACAGTTACAAACTGCCTCAAAAAAATGCAAACTTTTTTTTTTAATATGTACTGAACGCTAAGATTCACAAAACTATTTTCCATATTTTAGAATGTATGCATCTCTTCTGGACTTGTATTACAGTTTCTGCTGTGAAGTCTGAGAGATGTCTATTTAGACCACACCGGGGTCCATGCTGCAACCATTTTATTGCGTTACAATATTTTTTTTCTTTTAATACTAAGATGGTTGCTGGAGGAATAAAATCATATAAAGATTTTTTAATGTTGGCTGAAGGGAACTGAAAAAATTGCATCATACAAAACGATCATTTAAGGACCCTATCTTTCCTGTGGTAAATTGCAAGCTGAGTATCTTTCGAAGTAGTGCAAGCTGGACTGGGCTAGAACTATGCCAGGGACTGTGCTAACAATTTAATATGAAAAAGCAAAGCCAATGATTATCATCACAAATGGATAATGCCAGGAAGGACATCTGTTCTCCAGTTCTAGTTTTGCAAAGAAAACAGCCTTGTCTACAAAGAATAATACTATTCATGTCATTAACTTTCTTTTCTATGACTGCACGGGGAGAGTCACAGGCTGCCTCCATGACCTGGGCTATCAAAGAACTGGAGATCCCCAAAGGGACAATCTCTCTGCAGATTTGGAGGTTGGAGCCTGGATTTTCTTCAGTCTTGACTTTCACATATCTCTGTGACTCCATTAGCTGCCAAAATTTCATTCCCACCAGGAGGATTCATATAAACTGTAGGCTGCCCAGGCTGCCAAATTCTGGGACAAATTGTTCCCTTCAGAGAACTTTTGGATAGGACAGAAACAGAGGAGCCATGATTGATAATTATATTATGAAACAATAAGAACATAAGAACAGTTTCTTGGTTGTTTCGGGTCAATAGGGGAAAAATGAGACTATACTGGTAAAATGTATGAAATCTGAATTGCACCTCCAAAAACCATCAGTAAAGGGTCAGGTGTCCACAAAAGGCTGTGTGAAAAAAAAATCAAAGCCTTTGGGGCTAAGGAACATCTTTCTTACTCACTCATACCCCAGTGTATCCTTCAAAATCCAGTGATACTACGGATACATCTTTGCAGCTGCCGATATGCTGTTGGCCAGATAGTATATCCTGTAGGGTCTTGTAGTCTGAGCGGATTGCGCTGCAGCTGCAAAGTTCATCCCTTTTCATCTCAATGGATTTTTAACAGTGGTCTCTGCTCTCCTCACTGTCCAAACAAAAATATCTATAAACAGCAAACTCCCTCCAAAACTCTGATGTAGCAGAATGAATGCAGTGCACATGGTGCTAAGTGTTTTAGAGCAAAAACATGCCTAATACATGCAAATACTGACATTAACCATTATGAGCAGACATGATTTATGTGCTTGTCAGCAAGACATCAATCATGACAACAGCGAGTCAGCAGCAATATCAACAACAGTAGCAGGAGTGGAGGGTCAGAGCCAAGATGGGATGGTCCTTCCTAGCCACCCAGGGGGAAGAGAAAGAGATGGATGAAGTAATAGGAATCCCAATACATTGTCTTTTAGGGAAAGGGATGGTAAATTTTAAAACGTCTCTCAAGCCCAGTTAATGTCTGACGTTATTTCTTTGTTAGACATATACGAAAAGAATAACCAGTGGGAACATTTGGAAATGCCATCAGAAGGGATGTGGGCATATCAAAAAGAAGACAGGGTTTAAAAAAAAAAAAAATGACTTCAAAGGTATTTAAAGGGATCTTCACAGGAGACATTTTGAACAATGGGATCACTGATTTACTGTACAGTACAGATGGCGAGTGTGTTTAACTATGAAACTATTCTTTACCACTGACACAGAAACTGGAGCCAAGAATGAAACTGCATCAGAACTGTGTTTGTACAGATTGATTATATAGCTCAGAAAACATAATATCTAAGACCACTCTTTGATAACTATCTTTGGCTTCTGAGTAATCTAGAAAATACCAGATCATTCTAAGAACAGGGGTGGGAACTCGTAACTGGATTTTTTGGCCTTTTGTAGCTGGCAGGAGGAGGCTGAGCAAGAGTAGATGTTGGCTGAAATGTCAGCAAAAACAGTGATGTCTTATTTAGATATCTCAGGCTCCACTTGCAGTTGGCTGAGACGACTGGATAAAGATGACTAAATTTTGCTAATAAATTGATAGTGAAGAAAATCATCAACCCTGAAAAAAATCTACCAGGGAGAAATAGAAAATTACACCGTGTATATGAAGTAGAATTGATTGGGTGTATTTGCTTCCAGCTGTGACATACAGCAAAATTGTTCAGGAACTGCACAGGATTGCCTAGCAATGGATTACCTGTCAAATTTACAGGCTCACATGAATGAAGACAGAATCACTTTACAGAACTGGGTGAACTATAGATCAAATGATGGCTAAACCTTTTGAAAGAAATAACAAATTTTCTAACTACAGGAATGTGGGCAGAATTTCATCCAATTTATTTCTCTCCTACATAATGTGTGGAATTTTGTTAAAATAGAACTTTGTTTGCATTTCCTCATACCATTATCTTAAAGCTATTGCAGAAGCTTTTGAAATTCCCCTCTGAAATAGCACTAAAAGCATCATAAATGGATCGTGAACTGTGTGGAGAGAAAATATAGATATGGATAGGGGCAAAAGAATGTTACAAGAAAGGGAAGAGAATCCAGCTGAGATTCCCCTCACTAAGAGCAGATATATCCAAATTCTGCATTGACAGTATATCTTAAGAAATCCGGGTGAAAAAAACAGGCCAAAGCAGGAAGAAATTCTGATCAAGTCACTCAGTGACAAAGGTCTAACACCATATGCTATTCTATAATGCCAAACATTTTAAGAGTTGTTTGGCTGGTTGCTTTTTTCATTAGATATTGTAAACTTTGCTGACTTTCTGGGTTTTGCTCTAACCCTGACAAATGTAGCGCATTTCATGCAATTCTATGACATACATCTACAAACTAAGCTCAACTGCATTTTACAAGTAGTTCTGCAACCTTGTATGATTCCAAATCATCCATGTAAATGCAAAGTAATGTTGATGATTTCTGTTTCTGTATTCCACTCCTGAACTGTTCTTGACTGATGAGGCACGTTTTGACTTCTACTAGTGGCAAGATCCATACCTTTTAAGGCTACAGAGTTTTGACCCTATGTTACTTTTTTTGACAGATTCTGTATGCGCTAGTCATTATCTCTTAGCCACCTGGATCTGATGGAAAGAATCTCAGAGATGGAGAACTGGTGAAATTTATATGTAAGTTTATACACTTTCATTGTTAAGTCATGTGCACCTTACTTACGGCTTGATTTGGCTATGCAACTTCTGATTCACAATTCTCTACCAACAAGATTAGGAACAGAATCATTGATGAAATAGTACAATGAGATGCAGCATGTGATCCACTCCACATATAGAGGAGAGCTTTTCCAACTGGCAGAATTCTCGACGCACTGTTTTGCCTAGTAAGAAGTTAAAGGAAGCTACAATATGATTTCCCAGTGCTTCATTACTTTATTTTGGTTGATCTTTTCTGAAGATTAAATTGAATCAGAAGATTCTTTTTATTTTTATTTTTTACTTGCTTTCCTTTTTTTCTTTTCTTTTTTGATTGTTCTGTACCTTCCTGGACAAAATGCAGATTTTTCCTGTAATAAAATAGTTTCTGTTTACAAACTAGTT
The DNA here is from genome assembly GCA_016647715.1 of Pavo muticus. NCBI lineage: Eukaryota > Metazoa > Chordata > Aves > Galliformes > Phasianidae > Pavo > Pavo muticus. The sequence goes on along the minus strand of JACDJE010000275.1, from coordinate 364,901 downwards.
AAACCAAAAGTTAGTTTCTGCTACTTTAAATTGTTTTTCAGAATTTCTGGCAATATTATGATTAATAAACTAGCACACTGCAACAGAGTTCAGGGAGCGTTATTAAAACAAAATGTCCTTTTTTGCACGCATTTTGTGGAGTAAGCAGGTAGACCAGTTGCTTCCACTGCGCAAGACTGATTTTGTAGATTTTTAGGCCTGAAAAACAAACCCTAAACATTAGTATCCCCATCTTACATTTCAGATAGGAGCTAGAAATCAGATAGATAGACAGATAGATAGATAGCAACATGAAGCATTCAAACACTCAGTGAGTAGCCAGAACTCCCCCTGACTTTGCATTTCTCCAAAGCTGAAGAAATACCCAAGGTTACACATCACGATTCTGCTAGGCTGTGAGTTCCCAGGAGTTTTGTAGCTGATTCTTAACTATAAATCCATCTCTTGCTTCCTATCCTCCCTTTCTGCCTCCTTTTTGCTCTCTGTCATAAAACTGGTTTCATCTGGAGTCCATTTACACTGCACTTGTGAGACCTGTCTCATAGGTTAGGAACTAATTCTTAGGTTGTGCTTTTCCTAAGCAAGTCAGTTATGCATTATACAGTATTTACATTATTATGCTGTAGCATTCCCAACTAAAGTAGCTAAATGAATACAATCAGTAGAGCTTTTATACTCCAAAAGTAGAAGTCCTGTGCAATACATGCTAGTATTAACATGTCTTCCTCTTTAGAGATTAAAGATATTCTGAAGACCTAAACTGTCAGCAGTGGTAGAGATAGATCTATCATGTGAAGGAGAAATGCAAAACCTTCCCCTAGAAAAAAAGAAAAAAAGAAAAAAAAAAAGAAAAATAGGCACATTTGTCTACATGGATAACCCCGCTGTAACTTGCTTCACATAAAGGCAGCTGCCTAAGGCACCTAGGAAGTACAAACAAAGACTTAAGAAGGCTTTGCCTACATTCTGTCTTCATTACAATAAAACTCATTGTTCAGGATTTTTAATGTTAAACTATTCTGGCAAATCCCCTCTTACATACTTTGAGACTGTCTAAGAAGCTACTGATTTTTAACAAGGAGATTTTCTTTTCACTCCAAATGCATGAACATTAGCTCTTGTCTTTTAACATAAAGAGTTTTCCTGTTATAGATTAATTGGTAAAAACATACTAGCAAGCTTACTTAAAGCAAAATGAGGGGTTGGTCATTGTAACTGCATCTGGGAGCTTAAAAAGCAAAATAAAACTCACCACATCTGACTCCTGTCATCTGTAACCATAGACATGACCTATTTATAAAGTACCAATAATTCAAAAGGACTAATAATTAGGGAGTATTTCTATTCTGAGCTACATTGGTGTATAGTCATTGATTGTCAGCACTTTGATTCAGTACTGGTATCTGTAGTTCAGTAATGTTTTCAGAGATGCTGCAGCTCTGGCAAGAGGAATCTTCATGAAGAAATCACAGTAATCATAGAATAATTAAGGTTGGGAAAGACCTCTGAGATCATCTAGGCAATCTGTCAACCCACCACCCCCATGCCCACTGAACCATGTCCCTCAGTGCCACATCTCCACATTTCTTGAAAATCTCCAGAGATGGTGACACCATCACTTCCATGGGCAGCCTGTTCCAGTGCCTGGCCACTCTTTCAGATAATACATTTTTACTAATATCCAACCTGAATCTCCTCCTGTCACACCTTGAGGCCATTACCTCTTGTCCTATCACTGTTACGCAGGAGAAGAGGCTGACCCATGTGCAGAGAAGGGCAATAAAAGTAGTGTAGGGTCTGGAGCACAAGTATTATGAGGAGTGGCTGACGGAACTGGAATTGCTCAGACTGGAGAAGAGAAGGCTCAGGGGAGACCTTGTTGTTCTCTACAACTACCTGAAAGGAGGTTGTATGGAGGTGAGGGGGTTATTCTGCTCCCCATTCCTCTCTTCCAGCTCAGGGGGCTGAGTTCTGAGGGTGACTGTTCTGACTATTAAAGACAGAAGAATAGAAGGCATTGAGTACTTCAGCCTTTTCATAGTCCTTCATGACAATGTTCTCCATCATATCCAATAAAGGATGGAGATTCCTCTTGGCCCTCCTTTTGTTGTAAATGTATTTGTAAAAACATTTTTTGTTGTCTTTAACAATGATGGACAGATTAAGTTCATCTTCATGAGAAAGCATAATTCATGACTCTAATACTGTAGTCATTCCTTAACTTTCATTTATGTATTCAAAGTCTTAAATGAAAGCTTTCTATCCACGAGACTTTCAAATGTCAAGATAATGTCATGACTTAGAAAAGTGAGGTTCATCCAAACAGAAGGGTGGACAGGAGAGATGGGAGAGGAGAGGAAAGAAAGTCAGAGACACAGGAGTAATCCAGATAAGAATTTGTCGATAGGTATATATTTTCAACAATAACCATAGAAGAGTAAGGACTACTATAGCATAACTGCATCTTGCCTTGATATAGCACTACTTAGGTAAAATTTTAATAGTAAAGATGATTGTGTCAAGATAAAAAATTAAAAAAACAGAGCTCTTACCAAGAGACAGGAAAATCTGATTTTTATGACTAATCTGAATGCTTACAAGATTTATTTCTACTTTTTAAATAAAACTTCTATTTTTATTGTATGGAAATGCCTAAAGGTAGGTAAAACTAAGAATGGAAGATAAAAACCTGACCTTCTTGATCAGCACCTGCACAGAGGATGCTGGCAGCTTTTATTGAACTGTTATGTTCACACTTCAGTGAAACTAAAATCAAGAGGCCTTAGTGATGAGTTAGACCTCCTGTACTGAGCTATCTGCCTGAGCCATGCTAAGCTCAGGACTGTTTGCCATAGCTGGATCACAATACGATAAGCAGTAAGATGCTGGCACAGTGCTCACAGTCTGGTATGAACACTAGGAAGCTGTAGCAATATTGGTCAGTTCTTCATAACTTCATTTCCCAAATGTTCATAATTAAACAGTTTTTATTTAAGTAATCAGCATGAAATCCTTAGCTTTGTTTTTGCAACCAGTATTGTGTTTATGGAGCCAAATATTGAAAACTTTGATACTGAATACCTTGTATGTGTTAATTTTGGCAAACTTTAAAGATTCTGTAGATGCCTTGCTATGTTACCACCACCCACTCATCAACCCCCCTGGCCATCAGTCCCTCCAAACCACTGAGACATGTTTCTCTTTTAATACTTTCTTACAGTATTTCTCATGAAAATCACAGGGAATCGTGTGTGATTTCAGCAGAGTGAAACTTGATCTCAAAGTGTCTGTAGGACCAGAAGTTTTTAAAGAAAACATTTCTTAAATCTTGTGTTCACTGCTGCTTCAGCAGGCCAATTAGACTTGATGGGAATTCTAGAAAGCTGTCGCCAGGCATTGCAGCAGGAATAGCAAACAAGGCCCAAAGCAAATAAACGAATGGGTAAAGTGTGGCCATCCTCAGAACCTCCTTGCTGATGACCTTCTCGTCTTTGCGAAGGGATGGTGGAGGTACTGGATGAAGGGACTCCAGGTTAATTAGGTTTGACATTAGTTAACAACAGCAATTACTAGAGAGCAATTAATCAGGGAAAGTCTCCAAACAGAAGGAGAATAAATAAACGGGCAGTAACATTCTGATCCATTTACCCCCTTAGATAAGGATGTGCCCCAGGTGTCAGGCTGAGGTGGGACTAATCTGTCTTGCTCAGTTTCTCCCTGGAACTTGGGTGACTCTTCACACATCCATCTTCTTTCACGTGGAAACAAACAAGAATTCACCAAGCCATTAACAGCACAGTTCATCCCCACTTCTTTTCCTCCCCCTCTCCCTTTTTTTTAAAGAGTTCTTCAACAGAGTTATACTAACACAAGTGAAATGACTGTTCTGTTTTCATTAAGCTAGAACAATTTTCATATTCCAGTAGTGGTGGTTTCTTCATCTACAGGTTTTCATTATAGCCAATACTAAAGATTCAACAATCTAATCAGGTTAGTGAGTCCCCTGGCTCTTTTCTTTCGCAGGGAGCAAGAGCAGTAAGTCATGTCGCATGTCATGGAGAACTACGTGAATCATTCCAAAAGTAATGCCTCCTATTTATTTCCATGGAAACTACAACTGATACAAAGAGCACAATAACACCATTTGATGAAGCAAATCCTCAGCTACAGAACACTATTTTTCAACAGTCACCACCATTAGCTATGCCTTTTAGCCACCAATGAACAAGAACCTGCATACCAGGCTCGTAAAAATCTGCACCAGCAGAGGTGACCCACTATCACTGTCGCCACTGTTGAAACATACCACCAGCCACCTCACTCTGCTCACACCCACTGTTTGGTCTCCACAAATGTTCAGTAAATGTCAATGGGTGCCTTTTTTTCCACATGAAGGAATTCAGTGACACACCTTTGCTTCATCTGCACTTCCATTCCAGACTCTGTTCTGTCAGACTGCCCCTCTCTGCTGCCATTTGGCACACAGCAACAAAATACAATGAAATATTGGTGGGAAGGTTCAACTTCTACTGCTGTGCCACCAACATCTGCCTCTGACACCATGGGACAACACAATAAAATAGGAGGCATTACTTTTGGAATAGCACCAACTAATTTAGAAATCAGCAGGGATTGCACTGCCCCAAAGGTAGACTTCTAGACTGTGACTCAGTTGTAAAGCAGTCCCTGGTCCCTGCATGGATTGACATGACTCTTGCATGTGGTACAAGTTATTTCCACTCCTATAAACCAGCTCAGTTCTTCTGGTTGGTGCAGCATGGGAACCAAGCCCAAAGTTCAGAGCAATCTCAATTCCACAGACCAGAATTGACACTACAAAAGGTGCTCTCTCCCCACACAGCCAGTTAGTAGATATGAATACTCATTGTAAGAAAGAAAGAGTACTTCCAAGCCATTTCTGTCTTAGTCAGGAGTGAACTGAATTCCAGTCGCACTATTCAAGTTTATAATGATGTTCTTCCTATTGTTGAATGTCAAATTTTATGAATTTAAAGGGACAGAAGAGAGAAGAATAACACTCATGCAGTGTTAGAGGCATGAAGGCCAATGGCATTCTGGGGTGCATTAAAAAGAGCATGGCCAGCAGGTCGAGGGAGGTGATCCTCCCCCTCTACTCTGCCCTGGTAAGGCCTCATCTGGAATGCTGTGTCCAGTTCTGGGCTCCCCAGTACAAAAAAGACAGGGATCTCTTGGAAAGAGTCCAGCGGAGGGCCACAAAGATGGTGAAGGGCCTGGAGCATCTCCCCTATGAAGAAAGGCTAAGTGAACTGGGTCTGTTTAGCCTTGAGAAAAGAAGACTGAGAGGGGACCTGATCCAGGTCTATAATTTTTTATGTTTTGGGGGCAAAGTGGCGAGGCCAGACTCTTTTCAGCAGTGTGTGGAGACAGGACAAGGGGAAACAGCCAGAAACTGGAGCATAGGAAGTTCCGCACCAATGTGCGCAAGATCTTCTTTACGGTCAGGGTGACGGAGCACTGGAACAGGCTGCCCAGGGGGGTTGTGGATTCTCCTTCTCTGGAGATATTCAAGACCTGCCTGGACACCCACCTGTGCGACCTGGTGTAGGGAACCTGCTTTGACAGGGGGGTTGGACTTGATGATCTCTGGAGGTCCCTTCCAACCCCTACGATTCTGTGATTCTGTGATTTTCAGTTGTGTTTCATCCAATGACTTTACTAAATAAGGCAGACTTTCTCCAGGTAGAATATTATTTACAAAGCTGGGCTTTTTCCAGGCAATTGTCTACATCTTCATCACAAAATAATAATAATAATAAAAAAAAATCAAAACAGAGCAAAAGTGCTATTATATTTGTCTAATATTACAGGTGCAAATTTGATGTAATTCTGTACAATGAATAGTCAGGTCTCTGTAAGCATATTTAAATAATTATAGCCAAATGAATCCTCATAAATTACTAGAGAAAATCACAATTAAATAAATACTACTTAATAGTTCAGCTTTTACTTAGCTGTTAACATGTTTGTGTAGAAGGAGGAAGTCAATTTTTAATTAGAAAAGCATGTTTCCAAATAATTTTCTGAAAAACGAAAATTTATAAAACTCTGCACTAGTAGCTAAAGTCACTGTAGAAAAGAAAGAAAAAAACAGAAGAAAGATAGAAAGAACTTAGTGAAAATTAAACATAGCAAACCAAGACATGAGAATGTAGAGAGTATATCTAAATCACTGCGCTATGATTTGCAATTAAATTTTTGAGCATACTTTCTACCACGCAATTAAAAATAAGAAGAGTAGACTTGTGGAAAACGAAAACAATGCATAGAAAGTCTGTGTATGAAAATCTGGCCCCACTGAAGTCAAAAGCAAAATTTCCATTGACTAGCAGGTCTGGAATTTTTCTCTACACATGTAAGCTCTCACTGACATAGAGTACAGAAGCTGACCTGTAATCCCTTTTATCTTTTATTTTTCCTTTTTTACTGCTTGCTGTCATGACTTTTTTGCCTCAGCAAAGTGACAAGTGCTCTAGGCACATCACTCAACTCACAGAATCCAAAGGTATGGCCAGAGAGAATGAAGACTCATCCACTGTAGGAGAAGATCAGGTCTAAGACCATCTAAGGAATCTGAATGTGCACAGATCCGTGGTACATGATAAAATGTCCCTGAGGCTCCTGAAGGAACTGGCAGATGAAGTTACTAAGCCATCCGTCAGTTGCTGTCCATCATTTTGAAAAGTTGTGCCAGTCTGGTGAATTTCCCACTGGCTAGAAAAGGGAAAACAGCATTTGGTGGATAAGGGAAGAGCAACTGACTTCATCTAACTGGACTTGTGCAAAATGTTTTATACTCTCCTTCACAACGCACTTGTCTTGAAATTGAGGTAACATAGTTTTGATAGATAGACCACACAGAAGATAAGGAATTAGCTAGATGGCTGAATTCAAAGATTTGTAGTCAATGGCTTTATGTCCAGATGGAGACCAGTGACAAGTGGAGTCCCTGAAAGGCCTGTATTTAGCCTGGTATTATTTGATATCTCTGTTGGTGACACGAACAGTAGGACTGCATGCAAGTTTGCAGATGACACCAAGCTGAGTGGTGCAGTTGACACGCTGAAGGGAGGAGATGCCAGCCAGAGGGACGTTTACAGGATTGAGAGGCTGGCATATAAACAAAGCCAAGTGCCAAGGTTCTGCATCTGGGTCAGGACAATCCCAAGTACAAATACAGGCTGGATGATGAGTAGACTGGGAGCAGTCCTGAGAAGAAGGACTTAGACGTGTTGGTGGATGAAAAATTGAACACGCGCCAGTGATATGTACTTGTGGCCTAGGAAGCCAACTATATTCTGAGCTTCTTCTCCCCCTCTACTTTGCTCTGATGAGACGCTATTTGGAGCACTGCATTCAGCCCTGGGACAGCATAAGAAGAACAAGGACATGATGGAGCGGGTCTAAAGGAGGCCACGAGGGTGATCAGAGGATTGGAGCTGTACCAATGCTAAATACAGTAAGAGAAGTGCCTCTTTTGACCAGCTGGCTATGCTGTGTGTTTAATACACCCCAAAATACAGTTTGTCCTTTTGTCTGCCTGGACACACTGCTGGCTCGTGCTAAGCCTTGCTGTTGAACAGCACCCCTTCCACTGAGCTGTTCTCCAGTCAAACATCTCTCAGTCTGTGCCTGTGTCCCAGCATTACTTCCCCCACTACAGGTGCAAAACATGGCATTTTCCCTTGTCGAACTTCATGCAGTTGCTGGCAATCCTAACATGAAGATTCAGTCAACAGTTGACAGTTAAGCTCTGAGTTTCTGCAGTACCCTACAAAGTACTATAGTCCTACAAGTAGTGTCCTACTTGTAGCAGAGCAGTTCACAGTTTACTCGTGCTTTAACCAAGTACAGGATTTGATCTGTATATTGTCATCTGTATGACGCACCTGTGTAACTTAGCAGATATTAATGAAATGAGTGTTAACCTGAAGATGTGGCAAGGTATTTGAAGAAATTAATTCAGACTAGGATGCTATTTAAATTATTTAGGCATCAGTGTTCTCTAAGTCAGTTGAAGGAGATGGACAACTCAAATGGTTTGAGTTTGATGTTTCACATTACATAAGGTGGCTACATTTTGCCATGGACACACTCTGTCACTGTGGACATGTTGCTTAACCTTTAAGTGCCTCCATTCCTCATTTGTAAAATAGATTGATTGCATTCCCTGCTAAAAGAGGAAGTCAGGTTAATAAAATGCAGCAAAGTATCTGAAGTTTTCGGAAATCACAGTAACAAAGTGGTGGCTTATTGCAGGTACTTGTATGGGTGGGAATGTGGAAGAGTGCAATTCACTGTCATGACTGCCAGTATGCAGAGCAGATCACTTAATCTACACAGAGCTGCATCGAGAGCAAAAGATCTCAAACAGCTTCAAAGGGGTTTAGTCACAGTAAGGCACGAAAATGACTGTCCTCTCTTTGGATTCCTGACAATGTTTCAGCAGGATGCTGTTGCACAGAGAGACTTTACTGACTTCCATTTCCATGAACATAGGCATATCTGTCCCACTAAACTGCAAATGATAACATGTCCTTCAGATTACAGAATTATTAATATCTGATTTTAGGTATAAGATCCTGTGAAAGAGAGGGTGTGAATAATTATTTGCAGTACTCATAATTACAGTACGATGATTCTTTTTAGCTATTACTCAGCACAATGTAACAAAGTAAAACTGAACTTTCCTTTTTCTGATGCAGTGCAAGTTGACACTAGGCACAAATACAAAGCCTGGTTTGTTGTTATTTAAACTCCTTTAATCCTGACTACTGGTGCTTGTGGAGAAGGGAGGCATTCTTGGAGAGAAGCCATACTTTCTCAAATTGATTAAAAACACCTTTTGAAAAATAAATAGCTTTAGGGGACTGACCTTTAAATTTAAATGACACTGCAGATTTCTGCAGTATAAAATAAGATTCCTTTTCCCAGCATTTTTCTGAATGTTGTCCTGTTTGAGTACTCTTTTTGACAAGCTTCCGGCCTAAAGATCTGTTATTTACTTCTTGTCAAACAAGTATGCTTCTAGTAGACTTTACAGGTTAAAAATATACAAGAGAAACCAGCATATCTTTGTTCAGTGTGTGTGGGTAAGTTTGGTGCTGTTTGATCACATGTAGATAGCACTGGAGAAATTGCTGACATTGTTTCTTGTCATCTGATGAACCAGGGCAATAAATTTTACTGCAAGTTGGCAGCAGGAAGAACTGCTGCAGGTCAGGTCTGAAGGGGACGTTACTTCTATAAGGACTGAAGGAGACAGTGAAAATCTGTCAGTGAAGGAGCAGCAACAGTCAGCAAAGGAAGATAAACCCAAGGGGTTTGGACCCAACTATTTTTATTTATTTATTTATTTATTTATTTATTTATTTATTTTTCTCCTGAGGAATTGGCTTCTGAACTTGCAGTCAGAATGAGATTTCAGTTTTCTTGATCTTGGAAAAGTAGGCAGCATAGTAAGAAAGTGACATACGCAAACAAAGAAAAAAGCTACCCAATGTGTCCGATGTGCAGAGAAATTAGTGTACCCCATGAAAGTATCTCCCTCTTCAGGGATCTCAGTTTCTTGAAAGGTTTGGCTGCATAAATGAAGAGTCTGTAAATAATATTGTTTCTTTTTCACAAATGTCACCAGGCTGTGCGTGCTAATCTACTGTTACCCAACTGCCTACCCTGCTCTCCTTGCTCTTTCTTTTCAGCCTTGTATAAGCTGATATAAAATTTCTGGTCAGAAAGAGGTTTTGATGTTATTTTCACCCAGTCCCGATGTCAGAAGTTTGCTGAAGACCTTGTGTTTCTCGTTAGATGCCTCTTTAGCAAAGAGTTTCCACCACTAGATCTGTGGGGTGAGGGAAGGAAGAGCCTTTAACTCTTTTTATGAGTTTCAAATTGTATATTAAAGCATCAGTCAGTCACAAAGTACCTCTTGAATTCAGTGCTACCTACTCTGCCTCTGCTATAGATGAAAACATTGGAACCGCAAATGTCTTCTATGAGTTACCAGGTTCCACTGCAGTTTACAAAGAAAACACAAACATCATTAAAGCAAAGCATTTTCTTCCAAACTGTTTATTCGAGCTCCCAAGAGTCCTCTTCAAGACCTCAGAGAGAATCTAAATTTCAAAGATGGAGCATATGAATTCTAACCTAAGAACTTAAGTGCTGCAGTAGGCCTACTGCTTCTTGTAAGAAATGCTGCTTCATAGAAATTGGAGAGTTTATTTGGCCTTCTAAATGGATGTAGCACTTATTAAAAGTCAGACAGAAACTCAAGTTTTGTATCAGCTTTGTCTGTGAATCATTAAGTCCAGAAAACTTCATAATTTGCAGTAAAAGCCTACATAAAGAACAGATCATTAAAATGAAGTACATCTGTAGTTATTATAAACTTTGAGTGATGCATTTTCTCCTCGTACAAGAGAATTTTTAACACCAAGCAAGAGAGATGCATCTGGGAGTGTAACACTACAGGAAACAGAGCAAATACATCTCATCCTTGGACTTATCCCTTGTGACCTTGAAGGTATACATTTTTGATCCTCATCACAGAAATAAGCGTCTCTAAAGCTGTGATCTGCATTTCATGCGTATGTAGCTGGAGCACTTCAGATGCACACTCTGAAATCTGTTTAATTGCATTAAAGCATATTTAATAGAATCATAGACTAGCTTAGGTTGGAGGGGACCTTCAAGACTATAATCTAGTCCCAACCCCCCTGCCATGGCCCGGTTGCCTCCCATCAGCTTAGGCTGCCCAGGGCCCCATTCAACCTGGCCCTGAACACCTCCAGAGTGGGGGCCCCACAGCTTCTCAGGGCAACCTGTGCCAGTGCCTCATCACCTCTGAGTGAAAAATTTCCCCCTAAAATGTAATCTAAATCTATCCTCCTTTCATTTAAAATCGTTCCCTCTTTTCCTGTCACATATTTCTAGCAGAACAGAAGGGCTAGATATGAAAAAGTAACATTTTATATTAGTATAGTATTATTTTAATGAACAGCCAGGTATTTCAAAAGGTTCAAAAAAAGCCACCATAGTACCCCATGACTGTCTACCATGACTTCGGTGTCACGTCTGATCACTTAAAAGAACATGAGAGACCAGAATCTTTGAAGATCAGGTACATTGTTTATAACAGAGGATCTTTCCACCACAAATGAACAGTCTTCTGAAAGCTTTCTACACCTACCTGAAGTTTTGCACTGTGAAAGGATATAGATAGAAACTTCTATTTCTTCTGTATCATCACGAGGGCTGCTGCAAAAGTAATGCCTCCTATTTTATTATGTTGGCCCACAATGTCAGATGTGGATGTTGGTGGTATGACAGTAGAGGTTGAACCTTCCAACAATACTCTGTTACACTTTGTTGCCATTTGACAGATGGCAGCAGAGGGGCAGTCTGATAAACGATGTCTGGCATGGAGGTGCAGATAAAGCAAAGGTGTGTCAATGAATTCCTCCACGCGGAAAAAATTGGCACCCAGTGACATTCATTGATGGTTGCTGAACATTTACAGAAACCAAACAGTGGATGTGAGCACAGTGAAGTGGTGTGTGGTGTGTTTCAGCAATGGTGACAGTGACAGTGGGCCACATCCACTGGTGCAGATTTTTACGAGAGTGGCATGCAGGGTCTTGTTCATTGCTGGTAAAAATGCACAGCCAATGGTGGTGAGTATGCTGAAAAACAGTATTTTGCAGCTGAGAATTTGCAGATAGTGTTGTTGTGCTCTTTGTATCTGTCGTAGTTTCCATGGAAATAATTAGGAGACATTACTTCCACTCTGACCTATGTATTTTGGTTGCATTCCTAGTTATCACAAAAGATGTACATTAACAATCACCAAAAGTGAAATTCTTGCCAGAATGTTTTGAATTTTAATCTACTTATTTTCATCAAAATAGAAAATTTCAATGGGAAAAGATTTTGTTTTCTGAATTAAAATATGTCAGATTATTTTTTTTTTACTTTAAAGTCTGTGTTTTGATACAGTCTGTCTGTAAAATCATTACCTTTACTTCTGTCCAAAAATACTCAAAGCTATTCAAAGTTCTGACATTTGTGAGAAATTAAAAATAAAACCTAAATAAAAGGCAGTGTGAATTGGAAATAATTCATATAAATCACTGTTATTTCAGCCAGCTTTGATCTTCGCCTTCTTGAGCCAGAAAACAATTCATTCTTTTTCAATTACAGGCAAGTTAATTCCATGAGCCATGGCTGAACTGTATTAATCTTAGAATAAAACAAGTGTAAGCATATCATGAGTAGAAACAATTGTCTTTATTCTGCAGTGCTAGTATAAGTATGGTTTAATTTGAATGTGAAAGAAAATAATAATTTCAACAGCTAAAAATAGAGGATATTCATAATTTCCATTTGTGTTGCTATTTTTAATAACTAGAAGTAAACAAATTATTTACTAAGAGAAGTTTATCAGTAGATTTTTCACTTTTCTGTTCTCACATTGTGGCTCAAATGCACAAAAAAAGGCAGAGAAGGAAAGAGAGAGAGGATTGGACTTTTTCTATAGTTAGCTTTAACGACTGGAGGTTGTTTGTGTAACCCTTGAGAAACTCGCACTTTCAGGATGATCAATCTATCGTTTGGTGACCCCATGGCGAGGTGTTAGACCAAGGTCAGTGAGGACCAGGAGTGCTGTCAAAAGCTCAGCCATTTTCAGTGGGCTGTGCAAAGCATTCAGAGAGGCAATCCTACTCCTTTGGACCAGAAATTGAAGGATTTCCATCTCTACTTCAGTGTTATTTTAATGTTACCAACAGCTAAGAAAAAGCTCTTGCTTCAGTCTTTAGGGACTGCCTTCAATATTTGATTCAGATGTTTCCATATCACCAGAAGCACTAGTCCCAAATTCTGAATGATTTTTCAGTAACCTGATGAGAAAGAAGATTTTGTTCACACATTTTTGTAAATCTGCTCTTTTAAGGTCTATTCACTCAATGTTTCTTTCCAGATGACCCAGTGATGCTGTAGATGACACATCAGCAAACCACTTCTAGCTCATATAAACTCAAACTGTGCATTCCTAAGATTGTAAAACTGACCATCTTTGGGTGAGACATGGTTTAGCTTATTTAAAGGTACTTCTACTGAAGTACTTTCTATTGGCCTTTTGGCTTTTACATGGTAAAATTCTGTAATTTTAGTGACAGGTATTGGATATTGCACAAAACTGCCTGAATAGCTCAAAGTATTTATCTATTTTTTTCCATTCTTAAATATCAGTATCACAGATATTGTAATTGAATGTGGTCAGGAGCAAAATTTACTTTTTACTTAAAGAGGGAAAGGAACCCTAAAATTAACTTCCTATGAAATTAAATTCCATGGAAAATCATATTCTAAAGCAAATAAATGTGTCTTTCAAAGAATACAAATTAAAAAAAAAATCAGTTAAAAAAATAAGTAGCGTTCTAAAAAAATAATGCAATACCTTACTTAAAAGTAACAATAGCTGGTGGAACTTGAACAAAATAGCAAGTCTGGAAGAGTGTAAGTATAAACCCTAGTAATATACAATTAATATGTATTTCTTTAAACAGGACTTTCAGGGGAAAAAAGTATTTTGCTTATATTTTTTAAGAAAGTATTTGCTGGAATAATGTAATTTATGCTGTTATCTACTAACATTTTTACACACAACTCTTTTTTTAATAAATTTTCTGATGCATTTCTGAAACTGGCAGGCTGCTATATGTTTTAAACATTATTACTAAAATACTTGTTCATGTTTCCCGCATTATGAGGTTAAGAGTCATCTGCCCTCACAGATAAACACATACATGCAATCATGAGTTTGACAGCAAACCTTTGACAGTAAATTTAATGAGCAGTCTTTGGAAACACTCTTGAGATCTACTTATACAAAGTATTATGTGAGGATTAGTAAGCATCATAATATGTTGGTCAAAAAAAAAAAAGTTCACTGTCAAAAATAAAATGGTCGAACTGTATTTGCAAGACAAACATTTTTAAAATGAGTGCCGTAACCCACAGAAATGAAACAGTGCATAAAATAACTTTGTTTTCCTATAAACACATTGGCTAGCTGTAGCAAACACTACAGTGTTATATTTCGACGATTGCTGCATGCACTGCACAGAGAAGCTAACAACCTTTGATGACTATCAAACTGAAAGTAGAAGAGCTAGCTCCCTCCCACATCTCCAATCTCATGAGCTTACTGGTGTCTTTCTTTTCACAAATTTTTAAATGCTTTAAAAATGAAAACAGAAATGAGGAAAAAAGCCTAAAGATGTGAGGAGAATACTGGGTGAGGGGTTTTGACAGGTTTTTATGCCAGACGCATGTTACCACATGGTTCACATTACAGACCAGTGTATTAAGAGTAGACCACCACAACACAGGTGGAAGTGTGAGTCTGGGAGCCATTGAAGTTTGAATACTGAGAATTTTCCCAGTGTATCACAATTACAGAAACATCTGTGCTAAGTAATTTTGTGCTGATCTGCTGTGAAAATATGGTGTCCAACAGCCCTCAACATTTCTAATTTCTTACTTGTTGTAGGGTGGTCTTGTGTTCCATATTACAATCACTGGTTTCAGAGCCATGAAATGGTTTCTTTTTTACACCTTCATTTTATTTGTGTCTTTACTGATCCAGAATTTCCCGTTTTCACATATAACATAATGTATATTCAAATAAAAATAAAAACTATCCCAAAAAAAATCTTTGTGGGAGACAAATCCTGAAAGACCTTCTGTTCTATTAAACGGGTAGAGTAGCTCACATTTACACCACCTCCAGAATTAGAAGGCTGAAGGAGTGAATGTGAGACAAACAATAAAACAATCAAGTTTTAAAAAGATAGTTTTTCCTAAGTTTAAAAACATTATGAAGGGACTCGCTGTTTTAACTATCAGTTAAATTGAAGGACAGGACAGGACAGGACAGGACAGGACAGGACAGGACAGGACAGGACAGGACAGAATAGAATAGAATAGAATAGAATAGAATAGAATAGAATAGAATAGAATAGAATAGAATAGAATAGAATAGAATAGAATAGAATAGAATAGAATAGAATAGAATAGAATAGAATAGAATAGAATAGAATAGAATAGAATAGAATAGAATAGAATAGAATAGCTCAGTCAGAAGGGACCTTCAAAGAACATCAGATCTCACTGCCTGACCATTTCCGTGCTAACCAAAACTTAAAGCACGTAATTGAGGGAATTGTCCAAGTGCCTCTTGAACACTGACAGCCATGGAGCACCAACCACCTCACCAGGAAGCATCTACCAGTGTTTGACCGCCCTCACAGTAAAGAAATTTTCCTAATATGCAGTCTGATCCTCCTCTGGTGAAGATCTGTGCCGTTCCCACATATCCTGCCATCAGTTCCCAGGAGCAGAGCTCAGAACCACACTCTACTTCCCCTCCTTGGGGAGCTGTGGAAAGCAGTGAGGTCACCTCTTGGCCTCCTCTTCCCCAGACCAACAGCCCAATGTCCTCAATCTCTCCTCACAAGACATGCCTTCCAGCCCTGTTACAGCTTTGTTGCCCTCCTCTGGACAATTTCAAGGACCTTTTCATATTGTGAAGTGCAGAACTGCACACAGTATTCAAGGTGAGGGTACACAAACACTAAATGTAGTGAGATAAATGCCTCTTTTGACCTTCTTGCTATCCTGTGTATAATTCACCCCAAAATACTGTTTGTTCTTTTGGCTGGCAGGGCGTGCTGCTGGCTCGCACTGAGCTGCTGTCACCAATACCTCAAGATCCCCTTCTGCTGAGCTGCTCTCCAACCACTCATCTTGCCATCTTTACCTGTTTCTTCTCACATTACTGCATCCCCAGTGCAGAATCTGGCATTTATCTTTCTTGAATTTCATGCTGTTGCTGACTGCTCAGTGTATCTAGATCCCTCTGCAAGGTCTCTTATCCCTCCTCCAAGGGAGTCAGCAGCAACTCCCAGTTTCTTATCATCACAAACTTGTTGCAGATGCATTCCACTCCTGCATCCAGATCATTGATAAATAAGTTGAAAAGGATTGGCGCTAGAATCGAGCCTTCGGGAACATTGCTAGTAACTGGCTGCCAGTCAGTTGTAGCCCCCCATTCAACAGGACTCTTTGAGTTCTACTGTTCAGCTAGTTCATCATCCAGCATTCCACAGACCTTTTCAACTCACAGTTGGAAAATTTGTCCAGAAAAACACTGAGGGATGGTATCAAAGGCCTTGCTAAGATCCAGAAAGATTACATCTACTTCCTTCCTTTCATCCACTTGCCACCTGAGATATTGTAGAAGAATATCAAATAAAGACAGGATTTTCCCTTCATGAACCCATGAATCCATGTTTATTATGCCTTATAACAGCTTTGTTCTTTAACTGCCTTTCAGTATTCCCCAGGATAATCTACATAACTACTGCAGGGACTGAAGGTGAACTAAAAGGTCTGTAGTTTCCTGGGTCTTCTCTCTTGCCCTTTTTTTAGACAGATATAACATTGGCTAGTTTTCAGTCACTTGGATCTCCCCAGACATTTGGTAAATTCTTAAGGGTCCAGCTGTAATACCTACTCCCTCAGTATTCTGGGGTGAATCCAGTCAGGATCCGTTGTACTAGTTCTGATTGAGATGGAGTTACTTTCTCTCAGCAGCCCATATAGTGATGTGCTCTGCACTTGTATTGAGAAACGCACTGATGTCACACCAATGTTTTAGCTGTTGCTGAGCAGTTCTGGTACAGTATCAAGGCTGGCTCTCCAAACAGCCTTCCTCATCCCTGCTGCTTAGGAGACCATCTTCATTAAGTATCAGTCCAACATTTTCTTAGACCTCCTCTTTCTGTTTACACACTTTACAAACCCTTCTTTGTTGTCTTACACCACCCTGGTCAGTGTCAACTGAAGCTGAGCTTTGGCATTTCTTGTTTTCTTTCTACAAATGTGAACTGCTGCACTGTAATCTCCCTGTGAAGCCTGCCTGACCTTGCTTCCAGAGATCATGAATTTCGTTCTTCCTCTACTCAAAGAGGAGTTCCCTCTTTGTCACTCCCATCCAGGAATAGCAAAAAAACAAGACTGTGCCAGCTAGGCACTTTTAGCGATATACAAAACAGCACTAGCAGGACATCCCAGGCTTCAGCAATTTCCACTTGGCAAGAGGCAGAGCAAAGAAGAAAGTTTCTCTGAGACTCGGTTTTCACAGAAGCAGATCCTAGGAGGATGAAGCTTCCTCTCTCATCACCTCTCCCATCCCAGGAATGCTTTGAGTAAATAGCATAGGCTAGCCCTGCTTTTGTTGTCACTGAAAAAAGATCATTTAAAAAACTTTGAGTAAGAGGTTCCCATGGAATGAGAAAAGTACTTCCAGAGGACAGTTTATCCTGTCTCATAATCATCATCATCATTTAAAAGCTAGGATACATAACCATCCAAAAGGACTGGTATTGCTCCACTGACTACAGAATGAACCTCAGTAACTGTTTTAAACTAAATGTCTAATTTCTGAATGGTTTAAGTCAGGTGTAAAGGATTTCACCGTCAATAATCTTGATGGCCCAGAATTCATAGCAGTGACAGGCTTCTTTGAGGCACTGCACCAGCTGTGCTTCAAAACAAATCTCTTCTTTAATATGCTAGTCCTTAGCTGACAGGTAATTAGTAAAACCTACAGTCTATGTTAGGGATTAGCTCTGCCCTTTTCCTTTTACAGCCATTCAGTATAATTCTGCACAGTGATATAAGCATGAAGACAGGAACAGCTTTTGTAAGATAAGTGATGCTGAGGGTATATCTGGGGCAGAATCAAACCATTTGGCTTGCCTGGCTACATTCCTTTCAAAAAGGGGATCTGCTTATTTGCACTGTACGTACAATTATACATTCACTCAAATTGAACCCAGATGTCAATAAATGCCCAGATGTTGAGCAAAGCAGAAAAAGGTAGCGGTGGAAAATTCTACTAGTACTGTTAAGTAAAATGTATTATAACCTTACAGAGAAAGCTATCAGCCAAAGGAAAGCTGAGATTTCATGTAGATCTTGCATTAAAAGTAGCGTTTGAGATTAAGATAAATGCCAAACTAATATTATTATAATTTCCAACTGTTATCATGAAAGAAAAAAATATATAAAGATTTAAGCTAAATTTCTTTCCTAGTTGAGTGTTCATTTAAAAACTATGCAACAGTTAAACTCTGAAAGAAGCACTAAAATGTGACTCACTGAGATGCAGCTATCAAATCTTTTCAGAGAAGAGTTTTAGTGTTATTGGATGCCCCTGGGTTTGAAAGCCTTTCTTACTTCATGAGCTTTGTGATGGCAGGACTTTGTTTTAACCCACACAAATTTCTAAGAATATTTTTCATTCACTGCATGGCTAAATCATCTGTTCAGTGGATGACAACTCATAGCTACATGCAAGAACTCTACTGCTTCTGAGCAGAGCTTAGTTTACAGATGTTCACATTTTGGTCAAAAGACAGCTATATTAACCAAATGCACCAAATGTCCTGTGCACAAAAATGACCACAAGTCCATCTGTCCCATTTATACTAACGAAGCATTTGGTTCCTCACCCTCCTCTTGAAGATACTTTAATATAAGCTGTGTGTGAATGGCAGACTCTTTCAGTTATTTTTTACAGGGAAAATAATGGTTTTGTGGGATTGTTGTGAGTTTTGTTTTGTAGTTTTGTCATTCTCAAGAACTGGTGGCACATTTTTTTACATCAATTTCTGCCAAACAATCACTTTCAGATAAGAACTATGAGTATAAACTTTGAGAATGGGTAGTGATCAATTAAGAAAGCTATGAGTGAATTAAAAAGAGGATAGAATGGAAGAGTTATGCAACCTTAATTATATTTGACTTTGCTCTTCTGGCTATCAGCATCACAAAGGAAAAGCAAATTATGAATCCTTTTAACATTAACTTGTATTGCTCTTTCACACTATTCTTGTTTTGCTCAATGAAGTAAAAAGTAAATACATAAGAAAATGTGTTTGAAATATTGGTTATTCTAAACCAACATACTACTAAACCAAGAATATCCAACCAATGGGGAAATTAATTGGATATTCAGAGTATTAGCTTCACAATATCCATTTTCACATTCTGAAAAATGTTCTAAAGGAATTGTTAGGACACAATATACAAAAGCTGACATAATAACTGATTGAATGAATAATGGTAGGAAGATGCACAAGAAGACAAATGAAGTCTAACTGTGCCTTAGGCCTAATTTTCATAAACTTTTATATGACATACTAATTTATAGGATTCTCATGAAAAAAATATATCACTATGAAATGCATTTTCAGTACAAAGTATGAGAACTGCAAAATTATTTAAGAAATATGGAAGCAAAAAAATAATAATTAAAATCTCATTTTCTTTGATAATGAAAGAGAAAGGATATCAAAAGCCAGGTCTTCTCAGTCCTTCCCCAAATGGGATTGTGTGGCTATTTCTTCTGCAGTTTCTAGGACAACAAGCTATTTCACTGATTAAGAGTAGCAGTAGAGTTCTCCCTCATTTTCTTCAGTATATGGAAAGAGCCAGTGGCGTTGGCATGGGGTAAAAACCTCATCTCACACTGATAAGAAATGAAACTACAGAGATAATCATTCATACCACCTTCGTTGTAAAACCAGAGCCTAAGAAAATAGTAATCTAAAATGCTTCTAGGAAAGGAAAAAAAAATAAAGCAGATACTGAGTTCTTGTAACTTCAAATAAAGCAGACCAGGACTAGGCCTCTGACTGTGGGCTGAGGGACATGGCATGATCACAGCCACACAGCTGCACCCCCACTGCATCAGAAATAGGTCCAGATTGCTCAGACAGTTCCCCAAGCCTCTCCAGTCATTGTGCAGGAGACTGCACGCTGCCCAGGGCCGCATCCATGCCTGGGACCAGGCTAAGGGCTTAACATGAATTGCCTGCGAGGTCCCCAGCCTGGACCACATCCCCTTTTCATTCACCAGCACTGACACCACAGTGGGGAGCTGATCTGGGGAGCAGTGGCAGGGGAAAACTTGTGCAAAGTAAAGCAGTGCTGCCTTTGCAGAGAGGACATTTTGTCTGTAAGCTTTTGTTACTCAGCTTAAAGGCCTGCTTCCAGGGCAAAGCTGCACGTATTTCAATAGAAAATCAAGTTTCACCAAGGGTTGCCTAAGTTCTTACTGACTAATAAAGAGTCAGCAAATTTATGTTGTAGTAAAAACAATTGGGAGTAAAATTTCTTTTTTTAAAAAAATACCCCATTCATCTGACTACAAAGTGAAATGCAATAAATACAGCATTGAGAAACAGAGAGGCTTAGCGGGGTTTTAAGTGGTCTCTGCATTCTCGCTGCAGCTCACACACACACATACACACACGTGCCATCCCACTCTCCTGCTCGTGCTGCTAAAAGCAAACAGTGGAGATGACAGACAAACACTGCAAGCACAGATGTGTCCATTACAACCAGCATGAACTGTGCTCGTGAGGAGCACTGTCACTTCTGAAAACCCAAGTGTCTCCGGCTGCGAAAAAGCAGTGGGGTGTGAGAACAAAGAAAGAGATGTTGTGATTAAGGCAGGGCCAATGGTTCATTAACAATACCCAAGGCCTGGCTCTCCAGCTTAGAAGTTAAGGATTTATCTCAAAATTACCTTATGGCTTTTTTTTTTTTTCCTCGTTGTTGCTGTTTATTTCTTTTCTCTGCCTTTTGCAGTGAATTTTTAGCTTTCTCTCTTGCCCTTTTGCCTGATGGCTGATAAAACATAAAGCAAATGAAAACATGGATCTAGTGAAAACAGTACTCTGTTTCTTTCTTCGTTTCTTTTTTTCAGCTCTCTTTCTGATGTGTGTTTAGGTAGGGGAGAGGCAGCAGTCCTTTCTCTGAGGATGACCCTATCTGAGCTTTTGGGTCCAGCGTGGTAACCTCAGGATAATGTTCAGAGGAGGTACAGTACTGATCCAAGCCAAAAGCACTGAGGTGTTTCCAACAATTTAACAGTATTGTGTGTGTATATCAGTGCCCATTTGGTTAATTTACTATATAGACGTTACCAGATGTCTGCACTGCTCAATGGAAAAGGCAGTGAATGAACTTTGGGGCAGCAGGGCAGCTGTCAGCTCACCCTCTCCAAAAAATGCCTAGGGATAATTCAGAAATTAGTTTGTAGCTAGAATCATCTCAACCTGGCACTGAGAACAGCACTGCATGGGACTTGGCTCCCACCCTCTGGAATTGTCCAGTGGTGTCCCCAAATATTAGCCCCTGCAGCAGCACATAATTTTATTTGGATGCCACAAAAGAACCCTGCTGATGGACTGCAGTATGGCTTGAGAAATTGTTTCAAACAGTCTGAACTAGAAGAAAACAATCATACACACAGTCATAACTATGTCATAAGGCTACACGGATTGTACAAAATGTCTGGAGGAGCCCAGAGTCAGGTACAATGCCTTGGGAGCTCAGGCAGACTGTTACAGAGGGAGCCAGTTCTGAAGAGCCAGTACACAACTGAGTGTCTGGGTAAAGAATTGTTCCCCACTTTAGTGAGTAGTAGCACAGTTATTGATGCTGACTCTGCAACTCCCAGAGTTTTGTTCTAGAGCATCCACTAGCAGTTCCTAGCTCTTAAAGTTTCCTCAGTTTGATTCACTTTAGGATATGGTTTTGCTACGATGGGTGGGGTACCTTCCTGTACTCAGACACTGGAGCATAAATGTCTTCATATATTTTCAATTGTCCTCGTTTTTATCTTCCCACCCAAAGACATGTCACAGGTCTGATCCAAGTAGTTCTTGCTACTTGTGCATGTAATATAGGAGATTGTAGGCAGTCCATACAAAAGCACTGAAGAGAATTTCAGACATGGTTTTGAACTTCTCTTGGCAACATATATGTTGGCAAGGTCATCTGCAAGCTTCAGTTTCATGTGAAAACTGATGCAATGATTCTATGTAGATCTAGGGCAAACAAATAGTGGATGCTATCAGTAGTAAAGGACAGCTTTCACTCCCTATCCTATATGATACCTGGGCTCCAGTGGAATTAAAATGGAATAGAGAAATCCTAAACACCATATTTGACATGGGATTTGCTAAAGTTGGTTAGTTTGGAAGTGTTACAAGCCTGTAATCTTTCAGGATATTCCTTTATCTCCTTTTCTCATACAGAACTTCCTCTGCAGTTGTTCCCTATACATTTGCTGTCAGGAGAGTGGTGAAAATCCTTTAAATATAATGTTGCTCTCCCCAGTACAAGATAGATATCAATAAACAAATCAGTTTCGCAAAGAGCAACCAAAGGTTGATTGGAAGATTTGCCTTGTAAGACACTGAGGGAGTTGACTGTCTTCAGAAGGACTTAACAATAGCTGAACAGTGCCTATAAAGAAATTGCCAGAAAGATAGAGTCAGGCTTTCCGTGGTGGCACATGACATGAGGAGGCCATACTGGCAAATGACCAAAAATGAAACAAGAGTTTCTGACTTTTTATAAAGAGAAGAGGTTCTGATTCTGTATAGGGAAAAACCTTTTCACTTATAGGACAGTTAGGTTTTGGAACAGATTACCCAAAGATGTGCAGTATCCATCCTCGGAAGTTTTAAAGAAATGAATTGAAAATGCCCTGATCATCCTATGATCTGAAACTTGGTTGTGTAAATCATTGTAGGCTCCTCATCATCAAGGGAGAGAAGCAAGTACCTCTAAAGTGTTATTCATCTAACCTGAATCAAAGCTTCAGCGTAGGTTGACCAGGCTTGCCTGTGTAAGTTCTTGTTTCAATCTGTAAACACAATCTAAGGTAAGTAATTTAAACTTAGTCATCTAACATACAGACCGCTAAAATTTGGTCAGAAGTATCTCAGTCTTGTGTCCTGTTCTCTTTGCCTGCTAGGATTCAAAATTTCCCCTCTTGTAACTGCATCCTAAGCTGCTCCTGGAGGCCAGGGGACAGCCACAGGATATTTTGTGCAGACAGCTGCTGTAAGACACACAGGCTGTCTGTGTAAGAGAATAAAATGAGGAGAAAGTGCTGGCTAAAGCAGTGAATGACAATTGCCTGTGCTCCTTAACTGTTAACACCCTCTCTGTCACAGCTGTAGTTCCTGCCAGATACCACTCTCAGTCATAAATCTCAGTACAGTTTGGGGACTGTGCCCAACAAGCAGCATGGATATAGCTATCTCGTTTGGGAGAAGACAAGAATCCAAGCTGTGTGGATGGAAGCCATGCTGTCCCAGGCTGGGGACTATCTCTAACCCTGCAGCAAGTAGTCTTGCTGCCCTAGCCTAACCAGTGGACACTTAAATAAAACTAGTGGGAGGATAATCCTTTCATGATCACCAAACTTCAGTTTATAAAACCTATTTTATTTTCATAATAACTAAATGACCTTCCTGTGCTAGCTCCATGACTGTAGATTAATACACTCTGGGATCACTGCCCAGTCACTTCTGCCAACACAGGAGCCATTCCAGGAGACATGTTCCTCTGACTCCCTGGTTAGATTTCAGTATATTTCAATTTTCCATTTGTAGATTATAATTTTTTCCAGCCCATGGTGTTCTGGTAATGTACTAAATCTACTGGAAAGTAGAATCAGCAGCAGTTTCCCATGCTAATTCATCTGCCACAGTGGCAGTATCTAAATGTCCACTTGAAATCTCTTTGGATAAATAAATCTTGCCCTACTGTAGTGAATTATGTAGTAGTTTGCTCTTTGCATCATCCTACTTCAGATGTTTTGTACTAAGGCTGATTTTTAGAGAAAAAGTCTGTAGCAAAACCATACAGTGCAGTATTTTGCATCAAAATGCTGATCACAGATGTGAACAATGCATCACTTTGAATCTGATCCTGCCTGATTCTTCTTGTATTTTCAACTTGAGGTTCCTGTGGGAATGCCTACAAGTTATTTTGAGACACTTCTCCAGAACAAATTAATTGCAGATACAGCCAGCAAATTCACAAGCACTTCCCAAGCATGACTGGAGGCCACCCTCTTAACTGAATAGAGCTCTTAAGCTGTGGAGGTGACACTTCTCAATTCAAAGCAAGAAAACCATTAAGTGATATAATGGATTAGGAAATCTCTAAGCTTGCATGGACATGAGGTAGGTGGCTTTCTGAGAATACTTCCCCATCTCTCTTTAACTTCAGATGCCTTTTTAGCAAATATAAGGGTATACTTAGCAATGTCATTGGAGTATCAAACAAGTTTGGATTGCTAGTGGCATAGAAATTTTGCACCTCAGACCATTCACTTCAGTAGCAGTAATGACGTTAGTTATAAGCAAACTGCCTACACTGGAACTTTGTAAATTATATGTGGACCTTTCAAATTGTTGCCAGTGCTAGCATCCAGTCCTGCTCATGTGCAATATCTTACAAGTATAGTGGGATAAATACCTCACCAATCCCAAGAGACAGTGTACCCCTGCCACATCAGGACATGTGACTGCCACTGTCTTGCATATAAACAAGACTGGAGCTGACTCTGTAGCTACCAGCACTGATGCACTGTTTTGAAACGTGTGAGCAGAACTATTCTCAGAGCAACATTTGCACAGATGTGTTTCAGGATACAGCAAGATGCATGGGACGGGGATGACAACACAGGTGTTGGAATCATTAAGGTTCAATAAGACCACTAAAATCATCTAGCGTAACCATCGACCCATCCCCACCATGCCCACTGAACCATGTGGACTAGATGCTTAAAAAGAATTAACAGAATGATCGGCCAGGTGAGAGCATGGGACTGGAATCCTGGTTTGGGAAACTTAAAGAGAACATGGAAGTCAGAAGGCATGAGACCAGGAGCTGCTCCTATGCTTCTTCTGAGGGCATTCTTCAAATAAACTTAGTTTGAAAAACTCTCATTATAGCACACTTCCTCTGAAGGTATCCCACCACTGTGCACAGATCAGAGCACCAATCCAGTGCACTCTCAGCTACAAATGTAGTAGCAATCTTGCTGCCAGACTGGGGACTGATCACAAGTGACGTTATATGCGCATATAGTTGCATGCTACTGTAAATGATAAGTATAAAAAAAAACCAAAAAACACTGATTAGCAGCCATTCCTCATCTATATTCATAGATCCGCAGTCATAAATGCTATAAATATAACTGAAATTGTCCAATATGTATTTAATGTAGGTATTCCAAGATTCCCATAAAACACATTGAAAAAATGTGGATTGATTACATAAGCAGCTTTTTTAATGAATAAAGTCTATAGATTTTATAGTACTTCTCTCTCAAATCTTGTAAAATACGTGGAAGTCTTAATTATAGCTGAAGATATCTGAACTATGTTGGCCTTTGATTTTATAATACAATATGTAATTCCTGCTGGCATAATAAACCAATAAGTTCAGTATTTGTTATAAATGAGTTTAAATTTACAAGTCTATCAAAATACCTCCTGGTTCCTGTTAATGTTTAGGAAACATTTCAGAAATATTTCAGGTTCCTGGCTGAAAGAACTGCCTCGCTGCTGAGCTTCTGTTGATCCAATGCCTTGAAGTAATCAACAGTTACTTGTACTATATGAGTAACACACACAAATGTTGCATATGTATGAGAAACACAGAAGGAGCTGAAGGGATGTAGAAGCTAGTTTGTGTGCAGGAACTTCCTCCAGTAGGATGTTTGGATCTGAGAAGCCCATTTGGCCCAGTTGTAAATCACGTTTTCCTTTGTAAGGTATGAAATGGATGGGCTGCCTCTCAAATAGCATCCTCAGATGCCTGCAAGTCCAGGAACATTCACTTTGCTAATGGGCAGACGACTAGTGAAATTCATACAGTACTACTGTTATGTTCTCGACTTTCCTGCTTCTTGAAACTTCAGCTCTTGCTTTTTAGTCCCATTCATATCAGTACTTATGCAAAATAAATTTCACTTCTAGCCCTGTAGATGCTACAAGAGGTGCCAGGAGTCAAGTCTTGTCGCTGAAGATGGTTAAAAAACATTCCTTCTCATTCTTTGACTTGGTGCCCTTTGCTGTGACCTCTGGAAAATTAAGAAGCTTGAAACAGCAAAACCCAGAGTGGAAAAGGAGGAAAATAAACGGAACTGAGACCTGTTCACTGATATTATTGGGCTAAATTCGTATAATGAAGAAGCTGTACTTCTAAAATTCAAAAACGTCTGGTATAAGACGGCATAGTCTGGTAAAGTTTTATGACAGAAAAACAGTAAAATCTTCTTATCAAAATACTAAATGCCACTTAAAGGAGTTACAGATGCTGTATTTGGGTAGATTCACTAAAGCAAGGAATAAGCCAAAGTTTCTTGATATTCTATCTTGAAAGCAAAACTAGAATATCCAACAGTTGTTGGGCTTTTGTTTGTTTGTTTGTGTATTTCAACAAAAACAGCTTTAAAAATACAGTGCATCTAAAGTGCATCTTCAGTACTTTCTGAATTATAGTGACTTCTGTCTAGGTACATGTTTTCTATTGAAGTTCACACCGTAGTCTGAGATGTGTTCATTTAGGGCAGGCATCTGCTCAGTCAGCTGTTTGATAGAATGTATAGACATATCCATCGAAGGCCTTTCATTCCCAGGAAGCCTGAGGAACACTGTGGATATTGCCTTTCAGCACTAAAACTGGTCAGCTTATGGTAGCATTTTCTCATTTCACTTTCTGCAGGTCCAAACCACAATGATCCACAAGAGGATTAAGGCATATATTAATTAATGAGCTTTTTAGCCCCTGTAGACTTCTCCTTCTAATTTGCCAGAATTTTATGTACCCCTTTCCTGACCCTAGAAGTTATATTTTCTTCCATCTGGAAAGATTGTTTCATGTTGGTTTGAATATAAAACACAGGAATGTTGGTTAGCACAAAACCTAATGAAGGCTCTGGGGTTTTCGCTTTTTTGGCTTTTTTTTTTTTTTTCTTTAAAGAAACACTACTCACTTGTTCAGGCCAAGAACGTAAGATTTCCAGTGTTACTCAAGCAAATCTAATGTAAAACACAAACATTAGGCAGTAAATCCATATTTAGCAACCCCAATAAGCAGCCTGATTTTCTGCATTAACATTCTGGTAAAAGACTATGTTTTATTTCTGGACCTCTGTCATCTGAATTTAGTCAGAATTATTAATAATTGAAATGTCATCTTATAAGGGAGCTTTGTGTTTACTATCTGATATAACTTCTACTATGACAATTGCTGGAATAAGATCCCAGGGAAAGTCAGAGGTGGACAAACAGACGACAGTTGATGTAGCTTTTTTGCCTTGGACAACAGTTTCCGTTGTAAAATGGAACCCTATCACTCACTGGATGAAAATCCAATTTGTGCAGTTACCCACATGGTGTACCTCACAAAGGCTCTAGTAGCTAGGATATTTTTGAGGGCAGAATTTGCTTGCAATGCTCTCTAATTGAGGATTTTAATTTGTTCCTTTTTTTTTTTCCTTTCTTCCATGCATTCTGCTTATTCTAAGGCAAAAGTGTGTGTTTTCTCTCGAGTAAATGAAAGC
The DNA here is from genome assembly GCA_016647715.1 of Pavo muticus. Taxonomy (NCBI): domain Eukaryota; kingdom Metazoa; phylum Chordata; class Aves; order Galliformes; family Phasianidae; genus Pavo; species Pavo muticus. The sequence continues at coordinate 337,348 of JACDJE010000275.1, read as the reverse complement.
CCAACAATCATTAGGCCCACTCAGTTTTTAACTAAGCAGTTCTGACAGAATGAGAATGAAAAAAAAATACACACATGGTAAACACAAAAGTGCTTAAGTAGATACCCATATATGGTAATACGTATGGGTTAAATGCTAACATATTTGGCAGAAATGCATGACAAGAATCCCTGTCCTGAGCCAAAGCCTCATAGACAGAGGGCAGAATTTACCACAAGCTTCCCTATCTCAGCTGCACGCAAAGCACGTTTCTTTTTTGGATTCATCTGGACTATCATCCATTATGCATTCCATATGACATACATCTCAATGGGATTTATTTCACCTGCTTTCATGAAATGAACCTTATTCTTATATTGTATGCTCTCATACAATAAGAACCTTTGCTACTGACTATTAAAATGTGTGCAACATGTGGCAGACATCTGTGGTGTGCTGCCATTGCACTTGACTCTCACACAACAAAAGTGAGCTATCTCAACTTCCAAAAGCAACCCTGCCTCTCTTCAAATTACACCTTATTTCAGAAATACAGGTGGAAAGCAACACACCTCAGCAAACACCGAACACATATAGAGCTTCACAGAGATTTTGTTCTGCTGCATTTTTCCTTAGATATGTCATGGAATAGAATATATGTATGAATTGCTTTTTACTTGGTCTCTTCCAGGAGTTTTCATTCAGTGGGACATTCTTTTAACTTCTGTTTTGTTTTCATTTATTCTTTTTTTTTAATAAAATTTAAAATTAACCGTAAGAATGCAGGTCACTGGCAGTGGAATGCATTTTCATGGTTCCAATTCACAGTGCACCACATCAAGACACTCTGCCCATCAGCCAAGACAAGATAATGACTGTGGATTCTTTATACTCCAGGGCAAGTGTGATGTAAAATCTATAAAAATCCATTCTTGGTTACAGGTTTCAACTAGTAAGTCTTATTTCAGATTTGCAATGTCTTAAGCCCATGCACAATCTGTAAGTTTGGTACCCTGTATTCCCTTTGGAAAGCAAAGACAGATATACATAATTGGAATCCTTTCCTTTTGAATGGGTTCCTGAAGCTTTTTAATTATCCTTACCTAATCCACTTCAAGAGTTAGTTCACACTACTTCTCCTGAGCATCCTTGTGTCAACAAGTTCTAACTTGTCAGTTTGAAAAGGCAAAAGTTTTGCACAGCTTTCAGGCTGTATCCATCGAAGATACACAGCAAATGCCAAGCTTCTCAAGCCCAAATGTCAGCATGTAGTGCCTCTGCTCACACAGCCCTGGTGTAATCTACATCTGTGCAACACAAGTTCAAAACTCAAGGATTTCACTCTACTTACTGTCTGGCAAAGTAAAGGGCTTGAAATTACATTTTCTTCATTTTCTTTAAGGACATTCTAGATATACCATGTCATATAAGACCGTATTCATGTAAGATTTCTCCTTTCCATCACCTACCATAGTGATACCTTCCTTAGTATTTGCCCAATAACCAACTTGATGTACAGCACACTTGAAAACTAGACTCCCTTTATGCAGAAGCTGAACATTTGTCTTGTGTTACTTTCTTATGTTGTAGTACATCAGAAATGCTTCCCCTTATCAGACACTAATACGTAAATGAAAAGGTATTCCAAATGTATTCATCTTGTGTGAGGATGAAAAAGATCACAAAAGAAACTCAAAACAGACTAAGGATTTTTGGAAGAAATATTTCAAAAGGAAAAGGAAAAAAAAAAATGGCATCCCACAAAACATTTTTAGAAGCAGCTGATGGGTCATCCACATCTGGTATCTGCAGTGGATGGCTTAAGACAAGCACGCTTCTCATTGATAGCTGCAGCTCTGCTATGATCACTTTATTGTAGCTCCATGTAACATCTATTCCTGCAAGAAGAGGTGATGTTCTGACTGTTCACAGGCAGGATTATGAGCCAGGCATGTGAGCATCGTGTGTCATGAGGTCTGTTTCAATACTGAAGACTGACACACATAGACACACATGCCGAAATACACTTAGCCTTTGAAAAAAATACCAAAAGAATTTTTGGCATTCACCACTATACCTGGCTCTGCAAAGATTACAACTGTGAGCCTTGTCATAGGTGTTGCAGGCATGGAACATTTGCAATGTATCAAGAGAGCATAGAGCCGTTACAAAATGAGTGCAGTGATTCAAAGCAATTTGGACAGAAAAGGCCTCATTTTAACGTACAGTTACAGCTCTTCTACTATACATGCAGTATAAAAATGGCTTATGATAGATATAAGTAATCCTAATCAGTCTCACTCTTGGCATGTTTATGATGCATAAGTGCTAAAATGAAAGTTTAGGCTGTCAGGAGTTACGTGTGCAAAGCACTTACTGAACTGTTGTCTTTTCTTTGATGGCTACACTTCAGGGCAAAGTACAGAATTACAGCTTCACCATATCAAGTTACAGTAGTACTGAAATATAGAGAAATAGAGAGAGAGAAATAGTGTGTAGAAAAATTATAAATCAATAGAATATATATAGGGCCAGATCCAGACTCGTGCTACACTAAAGAATTTATAAAAATACCTTAAAAGCATGGTATCAGGAATGAGGACAAATAGAAGAAAAGCAGTCAGGAAAAAAAAATGGTCTGAAGAAATATCACACATTTACTTTAAAATTGATCTGAGGCTTTATGATGGAACGGGTTGCTTAGGTTGCTGGTGGAGTCACCATCCTTGGAGGTGCCTAAGAAAAGAGTAGATACAGCACTGAGGGACATAGGTTAGTGGGCATGGTGGGGATGGTTTAATGGTTGAACTTGATGATCTTAGTGGCCTTTTCCAACCTTAATGATTCTATGATTCTGTGATATATGGTATCATCCCTCTGTACTCAGTGATCATCCCTCTGTACTCAGCACTGGTTAGGCTGCATCTTGAATAATGTGTTCAGTTTTGGGCCCCTCACTGTAAGAAAGGCATCGAGGCCCTGGAGTGTGTTCAGAGAAGGGCAACGAAGCTGTGAGGGGCCTGGAGCACAGGCCTTATGAGGAGAGTCTGAAGGAGCTGGGATTGTTCAGTCTGGAGAAGAGGAGGCTCTGGGGTGACCTTATCGCTCTCTATAACTACCTGAAAGGAGGTTGTGGTGAAGTGGGAGTTGGCTTCTTCTCCCATCTAAAGGACTAGAGGGAATGGCCTCAAGTTGTGTCAGGGGAAATTCAGGTTGGACGTTCTCTCTTCTCTGAGGCAGTGGTCAAGCATTGGAATGGGCTGCCCAGGGAGGTGGTGGAGTCACTGACCCTGGAGGTGTTCAAGAAACATTTGGATGTCGTACTGAGGGAGATGGTTTAGTGGGAAATATTGATGATAGGTGAATTTTTGGACTGGATGATCTCAGAGGTCTTTTCCAATCTTGGTGATTCTATGATTACATTATTATATTTATGATAATCTGATCGCATGAGGTAACTGCCATGTGAAGGCTCATGGATGTGACTGCAGGTATCTCTGAAGAAGAAACCACTTTTGGAAGAGAAGCCAGTGGTTGGCAGTTATTTCTCTGCAAGCCAGCTGTCCATTTTGCAGCAACCAGACAGACTTGATGGACACCCTGTGTTGAGGTGGGTGAGAGGGCTTATCTTAATGACTAGAGCTGCACTATTTGGCCTCTGGGCCACAGGACTGTCCTTATGTCATATTAGATGGTTGTAGTTTGAGGGGCAACAACTGGGCCACAGTATGTAATGAATGTAACGTGATTTCCCTTGGAGAAAGCTACCATGTAAATAAAAGCGCATTTCTCACAGACAACATCCACAGTGCCACAGAGGAGCTAATGCAGTGCAGGATCAAAGCCCAGGTTATAACATGTTAATCTGCTGCTTTAGGCAAACTTTTATTTTTCCGAGTCTCTTAGGATGATGAACTCTTCAAGATAGGTTTTTACTAGATGCTCATTCACCACCTAACTAGTTTGAGCCAACTATGTTTGAGACCCAGTATCAGTAGGCAGCGCATAAGACCAAATTTGTGTTTGCATCCACAGTGAAGTTCCTGCTGCACTCACCTGCTCACAAGAAAGAGACAAGTGCCCAAACACTGAGCTAAGGAATGAGGATGGGTCAGTGATCAGGTTAGTGGTCCCTGTTCTAGGCATGCCTGAGAGCAAACAAGCCTTTACCTCCTACAGTCTCTGGATGTGACACATTGTTTTGTCTCATAATAATGTAGATAGGAATATTTCATACAGTTATTGAACTGCTGATTCTCTTGAGTTGGAAGGGACCTTTAAAGATCATCTAGTCCAACCCCCCTGCAATGAACAGGGACACCTACATCTCCATCAGGTGCTAAGAGTCCCATCCAGTCTGACCTTGAATGACTCCAGGGACAGGGTACCCACCACATCTCTGGGCAACCTGTTCCAGTGCTTTCCTACACCCTTCAGGAGTGTGAAGGCTAAATCCAATAAAGATTTTGATATAATATGAATATGGGTATCTTGAGGAGGTATGGTGTAGACAGGACACCTCTATTGGTCTGTGTACTACCACACAAAGCAGAGCCAAGAAAGGCATGGCAGTGCTTTGCAGGGAAATCTATGTGGATGTTGGAAGCGGCAGAGCCGTGTTAGCACTTTGCTGCACCTGAACTAATAATGTTGGCACCTGAACTAACAGTGCCATGCTGAGGTGATCACATACTGAAGCAGGCAGAGTTAGTTCAGTAACTGTATTATGCTTTGTAGTGTGTCCTTCCTCAGAAAAGTCATCATAACATTGCCAGCTACAAACTTAAAGTGGGATACTTTATCTTTTATTTAATTTAGCAAGGAAGGTGCCATCTCTCCATGCTGAGGGCACAGCTGTAGAAGGTGTTGCCCATAGCAGAAAAAAAGAAGAATATTTTCCTTGAAGACATCTGAGTCAGACAGATGGAGAAACAGAGGAAGTGAGATATGAATGCAACTCAAGAGTTGTTTCATTCATTCTTTTCCTGTCCCAACTGATGTGTGCAGAGAGTGAACGATCCTTGGCAGCAGACCAGAAAGAAGGATATTGAGATCAAAGGAGTACCAACACACCACTGTACTTCACAGAATAGTGTGTATTTGGCACACAAACCCTCTGATAAGCATTAAAAATATCTTTTTAATGGATATTTTGTTCTCTTGACAGAGGTTATTTAAGATTTGAAAGTGGCACAAAAATAATTTATCCTCACATGTAAAAATGCACTTTCTAGATAGAGATATCACATTAATTTTACTCATTTATGTAACACTCTGAGAACTAATCTTAGGTTCCTCCCTTACTGCTGTGGAAAGCAAAAATTAATTGACTTGGGTACAAGGAAAGGAGTGAATCTGTACTTGCTTTGAGATTCTGCTTTTAAAGTCACAAGCCTAGGTTGCCTGCAAGAGATCATTTGTTTTATAACGCAAATTCTACATCATCGTGTGCTAAATATATAAATTATTCATTAATTTCTATTTAACAGCATGCTCTGTGGTCTATCTTAGTTATGTTTTTAATTTCTAGTCATCTAGTCATCTAATCTGCAGTGCACAATCAACTTATATTTATACACTTATACACTTCCTTTCAACCAGAAGAATCCCAAAGCAGATTCATAAACTATCTTCTGTGAATAAGCTTCTAAGCAATGGTTTAGTGCAAATGTCATTATGGATTGGATATTTTATAATTTTTTAAACATATTTCCAACTGTTCTTTTGTAACTGGATGTGTGTTGCAGATCTGTTGTAATATTGGCCATTGGAACCTTATTTTTCTTGCTCATGAGAAACTTTCTTCTACTCTTCTCCACTCTGAACTTTCTCTTTGTTAATCAGATTTCTGAACAGGATTTTAAGGGATGGAGAAATTTAGCACAAAATTGCAAAATATGAAAATCTGAAAGTGAACACTGAAGAAAGAACATTGTTTTCTTTGCAAGACTTCATTATACCAAAGACGAAATGGAGGCCTGACTTTGAAAACGAAGTCTCCTCTAACAAAGTAATTTGCAGTTCAGAGATAACAAAGACAGAAGATTTTTAGAGTTGCATAACTCTCATGAGCCAAATTTCAAGTTCTATGAAGTAGAATGAAGATTCTCCATTATTAACATCAAAGTTAAGTAATCCCTAACGTTAAAGACAATCAGACACAGAGCATAAAACAATGAATTTTTGCCAGTTACAGAAAAGACCGTTCTGTGATGTGGAGAAAAGATAACTTTGCTTAGAAATTAGATTAGCAATTAAGTTCAGTGCTACATCTGTCTATATGTAAAGAAATAGAGATAGGTAAATTCCCAGTATTTTTGTACAGTTCTGTTCAAACATAGAACAATGTTTTTTTTGAGGAAGGAGATCATGTAAAGTGTATTCTCTCTCATATGAATGGCAAAATATTTAGGGGAAGGATTTATCTTGGAGAATGTTTTTTTTTTTTTTTTTAAGAAAGATTTTTTAATGGAAATCAATTAGTCAGAAACAAAATAAAATTCCAGAAGGAAAAGTGCCTCTGTAATGATTCTGGGGGACTCAAAAACCTACAGTTCTGATGATTTCCTCTTCCTCAGGCTCTAGAGCTAGGTCCCATTTTTCATTATTTTGTTATTTCCTTTCTTATTGAGCTGTGGTGATACAGTACAGAAATCTCTGGCTGCTGTGTTTTTAAATAATAATGTCTTCATGAATAATCTAGCAGCTGGTGGAAAATAAAGACATGAGACTCCTAACTTCCTCAAAATACCTCAGCAACACTTAACAGTATTTTAGTCTGTTTAACGAAATACTCTTTAAAAAGGACAGATTTTTTCACAAGGCTACAATGAGAGATTAGAGATTTGCACATATTAATCTGGAAGATTCTAGATGAACCATGCAGGGTGGTGAAATTCATCAGAACTAAGTCTTTGCTTCCTTATCCCTGGACCTTGTTCTGCGAGCTAGGTTTGTTGATTTCCAAGTCAGCTAGAAACAAGTTGCATGCACAACCTTCCCTCTCCTCTACAAGTATTACTATCAGTATATAGGCTGGATAGACTGAAGTCCTTGTCCATCTGTTTCATCTGCATTTCTAATAAAACAGGGTCAGGTACAGTAGCAGATGCTGCCCTGCGATTGCCTCTGCCATTGAATTGCTAGGATTCTCCAGTGCACAGTTGGGTGTGATTACCCGCAGTGTCAGCTTGGAAGCAGCACACAGCAGACAATGCTCCTAACCAAGCAGCCTAGACACAGGCACTATTCTGGGAGACAAACCAATATGGCCATATAGATGGAAGTTGTGCTCTTCCTCTTAGCCTGAGGGCCAGAAAAGCAGCGTTGGCTTGTTTTCTTGAAGAGTATGGATGTAGTCATAGCGGTTAAATGATTGACCTCAAAGGAATATCCTCCCACTTTTTACGGTCTTCTGTTCAGACTTTGAACAGATTCCTCAGGAAGCACACACTTTAAAAGTGTGCTGAATTGACAGCTAAATGACAAATTGTATCTTACAGTTTCCCCGTTTTCCAACAACTAAGAAGAATTACCCTGTGAGATTTTGATAGATTTTCAGGTGGCAGTCTTTTATTCTCTAAGATAGACTACATGTCTCTGTGGTACATATTTTATTGGTGGATGTGAGTCTATTATTAACCCACGCTAGAAAGTCTTGGCTCTTCTCTTCATATTTTCAGTTCTGGAGCTTCTCACTGTAATCCAGCGTGTCAAGCAACATAACAGCTGCCACATTAGTATCTTAATCTTCAGTTGCTGATCTTACACCACTGTTAATTAATGAGATTGAGTTTCTCAGTTCTTTAATATTTTAAGGATATAATTTCTCAGCAAACAGGCTATGAGATATTCATATGCATGTGCATATATAATGATTATAAAACTTAGTTTCATTATAGTGTCCCTTGCCTGAAATTATTTTGCTGTTTAAAATTAGTCAGTTATTAATGACTTCATTGTATATGAAAGTGCACTTTCTACAACAAAATGCCCTCAAATGCAGTAAATGCTCACGTGCAGAGTAAGATTATATGAGGTTCATCATGAAGGCACTGAACTTCATAACATATAAGGCTCACCATCTTCCTTGGCATTTCAATGAGATTTGGACCATTGCTTCAAGTCAAATTTATAGATATGTGTTTTTCTGAGAAGAAATGGATTTATGCCCATCCCTCACTGCTCTGCTGAACCAGCAATTTTAACACTAATTAGTATCAGCATTAAGAGCCCCACCAAGACATTACACTCTGAAATTCAGTAAAGGCTGGATAAAATTGCAGCACGCATTCTTTAAATATTTATACAGTACATCAAAACAAATGAAACTGGAGATTCCTTTTCCAGCATGAGCTGCAATATTGCTAGAATGGAGTCTACTGTGTCATTCCACTTGTTTTCATTTCTTTGATTTTTATTTTTTTTTTACAATGCTTCTGCTGAATTAGTAATCAGGGACATGGGACAGAGTCACACTGTTTTAAATCTTCAGTATTCCTAAGAGTAAACAAATAACCAGTGAAGCAACCTATGGAGGCCTCTATGAATTATTTTGAAAGTCACTTTCACAGATCAAGATGTAAGTATTAGTAATTATATTAGACTTTGTATACTTCAAAGAAAAAAAAAGAAGAACCTGCTCATTTAATATAAATTCCTCATTTATTTAACTGGGTCTGAATGTCTTGAATTTTAGATACACATACTCTCATAGAGATTAATATCTCTACAGAAAAAAAATAATGGTTGTAGAGTTTGTTAGTAAGAACTCTTTGTTATTTTGAGGCAACATGAATGGGTAGTAGTTAGTCATTTCCAAGCTACCATGACATCTGCCAAATAATTGGTGAAGTATTTAACTGAAATGTAGACTAATAAAGATTATTCCTGTGGCACTGCTCTTTCACAAGCTCCTGGCTATTGCATTCCAGGTCCCTGGAATGAAATCCAACACTGTGGTCTGCATGTACAAAGTACTGCACACCCACAAGTCCCCACTGGAGTTATCACTTTTAATATAGATATAGCAGTCTAACAGAACGGCATCTGACATGGAAGTGCATATGGAACAAAGGTGTTACAGGTAATTACAAGCCAGTCAGCCTCACCTCTGTCCCTGGAAAGGTGATGGAACAGCTTGTGCTGGATGCCATCTCCAGACAATTGGAAGAAAAGGAGGTTATCAGGAGTAGCCAGCATGGGTTCACCAGGGGGAGGTCATGCTTGACCAACTTGGTAGCCTTCTATGATGTCGTCACTGGCTGGTGGATGGGGGGAGAGCAGTGGATGTAGTCTACCTTGATTTCAGCAAGGCGTTTGATACTATCTCCACAACATCCTTGTAACAAAGCTGAGGAAGCGTGGGATAGATGAGTGGACAGTGAGGTGGGTTGAGAACTGACTGACTGGCAGAGCACAGAGGGTCGTTGTTGGCGGTGCAGAGTCTGGTTGGAGACCTGTAACGAGCGGTGTTCCCCAGGGGTCGGTGCTGGGTCCGGTCTTGTTCAACGTCTTCATCAATGGCCTTGATGAGGGGATAGTGGCCACCCTCAGCAAGTTTGCTGATGATACGAAGTTGGGAGGATTGGCTGACATACCTGAAGGCTGTGCTGCCATTCAGCGAGACCTGGACAGGCTGGTGAGCTGGGCAGTAAGAAACCAGATGAGGTTTAACAAAAGCAAGTGTAGAGTCTTGCACCTAGGGAGGAATAATTGCATGCAGCGGTACAGGTTGGGGGGTGACCTGCTGGAGAGGAGCTCTGCAGAGAGGGACCTGGGTGTCCTGGAGGACAACAGGTTGGCCATGAGCCAGCAGTGTGCCCTTGTGGCCAAAAAGGCCAATGGCATTCTGGGGTGCATTAAAAGGAGCGTGGCCAGCAGGTCGAGGGAGGTGATCCTCCCCCTCTACTCTGCCCTGGTAAGGCCTCATCTGGAGTACTGTGTCCAGTTCTGGGCTCCCCAGTACAAAAAAGACAGGGATCTCTTGGAAAGAGTCCAGCGGAGGGCCACAAAGATGGTGAAGGGCCTGGAGCATCTGCCCTTTGAAGAAAGGCTTAGTGAACTGGGTCTGTTTAGCCTTGAGAAAAGAAGACTGAGAGGGGACCTGATCCAGGTCTATAAATATCTAAGGTGTGGGGGGCAAAGTGGCGAGGCCAGACTCTTTTCAGCAGTGTGTGGAGACAGGACAAGGGGAAACGGATAGAAACTGGAGCATAGGAAGTTCTGCACCAATGTGTGCAAGAACTTCTTTACGGTGAGGGTGACGGAGCACTGGAACAGGCTGCCCAGGGGGGTTGTGGATTCTCCTTCTCTGGAGATATTCAAGACCCGCCTGGACGCCCACCTGTGTGACCTGGTGTAGGGAACCTGCTTTGGCCAGGGGGTTGGACTCGATGATCTCTGGAGGTCCCTTCCAACCCCTACGATTCTGTGATTCTGTGATTGTGTGTCACCGAACTCCTCCACGTGGAAAAAAAATGCACCCATTGACATTTATTGATGGATGAAGGCTCTGAGGCTCAGGATCTCTTTTTTTCTTACATGGGGAGGGAAGTATTAGGTTAGAAATTGGGATAAGCACTGGAGGAGGGCTGTTCCTTACCTTATGAAACCCATAAACGAGATACCATATTTAAGACCTACATAAGTAATATATTAAATTTCTAGTAGTTTATGGCACCAAATCAAATAGATTTTTGTAATTTGACTAATATAGTTACAGTCTATACATGCAGTTTCCAGATTTAATCTCTCTGGAGATAAAATTTTGAAAAATATTCTCCCATATTTACTATATTTCCCCAACAACTGTCTCCTGCAGACCTGACTTCAGCACGGTGAAACTAAAAGCTCTGAACAACTTGGGCTGAACTCAACTCCCGTGTAAATCCAGACAAACTGTGTTTGTGCCATTCTAAGAGCTTATGAACTTGTTCAGTCTCAGTATACTCCTTTAGTTCAGCCATTTACATGTCTAAGCTTCAAAGAATTTTGACTTCCAGAAACCTCCTACTACAAACTCAGAGCCTAATAAAACGCACCAGCTGGATATCATGTTTATGTATTTATTTATGTATGTTTCATTGATTTATTTACTGGTCCTAGGATTAAAGCAGTATGAAATCCTTTTCCTGCTACTGGGTTTTGTTAATAACCATCTGCCTGAGCCAGTCTCACTGAAGGAATTGGTAAGGTTCACAGTCTCTCCAGTGAACCTTTCTCAGTTCATTACAGCTAATAACCATTTATTTCTTTTCTCTGCCTTCTTTTTCCAGCCTTGCTATAGTACTGTTATGGTGAACTTGCAGTGTCTCCCTCTGCCCGTGATCTGTGCATGCTCATGAAGAATTTTTTCAGTTCTCAAGTTCCTAAAGAAAATTCTGATTTGGCATAGCCTCGAGTTCTTTTAAACACAAGCATTATCTCCCTTGCTTTGGCACTCTCCTTGTTTTTTCTGTCAGCCTTTTCCCATCCCTTCTTCCTTGCTAGTTCCACCTTCCCTCTCTCACTCAATTCTTCAGTGAAGAAAGCTAACACTTAAAAAAAAGTCTTGTTTATACGGTGATTATTTTAGTTTAGAGCAATGCTACTGGGCAAAATTATAAATAAAACACTTTATAGGACATGGTTAGATAATTTCTATCTTGCGCATTCCAAAATTTTCAGGTGCTTCACTCTTTTGGAAAGTTCTTTTGCTTCATCTCAACATTCCCATCTATCCAATTTTGTAGGTTGGTAATAATGATGCTGCTTAAGGCTTTGCCTCACTTTTACATTGACTATAGGGAAACTCTAGAACTCCAGCCTGAAAGCTGAGATCACTAGCAGAGAGAAAGTGCTTTAGAATGACTGAAACCCTTCTGCAGTAACTGGGTGCCCGGAAGAAACATCTGTATCAATATCAGGAACATCAGGGCAGACAGACCATGAGCTCCTGAATGACACCGGGAAAAGGCTGTGGAATATGCTGTCGAGTACAGCTCTCAGATCTTCGAGAGTATGGACATAAAGGAGATGAAAAAATGATGCAAACAGAATTTATCAACTTTTACACAAAGATCATGACAGAAGGAGGCAGTTTCACTCTTTCCCAGTCTTTCTTATGTGTATATGGCCATGCATAATAGCCTTTCATTTAGTGAGGAAAAAAAAATACTGTAGTACTTACTCGAGAGAATCTCTGCCTGAGAAAAATAAGGCTGAGTGAGATTGCAGCTCTGCTGATTTCCATGGCAATTTTGCCATTGACCTCAACATTGCAAAGATTTTCCTCTTAAGATGAATACAGAGGAAGGTTCTTTAAAGGTTACAAGTTTTTTTAATGGCAAAATAGAGCTTGCAGATAATACTCTGTCTTTTCACTTATTTTTCTGACCTGCATGTTCATTTACTAGATTAAACTGCATTAAAAACAAACCTGCACGCATGCATATTAGTATTACTTTTTAACAGAGAATTTCCATGTATTAATTTAAAAATGTATCTTTATTTTATTGTTTGTTTGTTTGTTTTTCCCCCTTAGGGGCTACATCACCAATTCACAATGGTTTCTTTACAGTTTTCATCATTTCATCTACATTTGTGATCAACGACTTTCACAGGATAAACTGATAGATGCATTCATAGTGATTTATGTGGAAAGGGAAGCATATTCATATTAAGCATATAATGAGGGCCATGGAACATCAGTTTATATTTTGCTAGCAGTCGCAGTGGCTTTGGCAGTGGATTTGAGATGACCTTAGCATTCACATCTAAAACTTATGCGATAACTAGCCTCAGTCTTCACCCTACCATTGATCTTTTAAAACAGTGAGCATAAGATAAAGATCTGTTGTGGTTCTCTTCTCAGTTCTCCATAACATTTCATAAAAAGGTCAGTTTTAACATGTTTATATAAATTGATTCCCCTTCTGGGAATGCTGGGCTGCGATAAACAGTTCTTTCCAATTAGTTTGTTTTTTTAAAAATAGTTGGGGATTACTATTCCAGCTAAAAATATTTTAAATATAAGTATCTTCTAAGTCAAGAAAATGTTTTCTGTCAGTTACTGACAGATGAACTGCAAATGCCCACTCCTGTTCCCTTTAAAATAATTATTGCAGCGTGTATGCATGTAGATTTTTTCTTTTTGGCACTGCATGGCAACATGAAGATCAAGCTGTGCAACATGTTGCCCAGTGCTACACGTCGTTGTGACTATAAAGGAGGAATGACTGAGGCCAACGAGACTCTTCTGGTTTGCAATCCCTGTGCATAAAAACATCTACAGGATCAGACTCTATGTCATAGTTGCTTTAGAAATCACTGTGTTGGCTTATGGGTTTGTACATTTCTTTAGACGCCAGTTGTCTTTTTAATTCTCATTAATAATCTATTTATTTGATTTTGTTGTCAAGCCCTTTCCTAGAAGCAATTTGCATGGTAAGCCAGGTCAGTTGGTGAATCGGTTGCCCAGTAACCTCCTTCAGCAACAAGTAGCACTGGATACATCAGAAGATGTAAAGAATGGTAAGAAATCATTACACTTCTAGTTTTTGCCCATTATTACTCATATTGATGACCATAAATTTCTTCAGTATTTTTAGAAGAATTATGAGAACAAATCCTGTGCATTGACTCCCACTTTCCCATATTGCAGCTTTGTGTGAGTGAGTGAAGCACTGCATGGCCTAGCTCTTCTGCTCACTTTGTGGTAGGTTAGATATGACAGCAAATGGAATCCCTCAGGCATGTCAATTTAATTTTAAGTTGTGCGTGTAATGCACATGTTGCCAATTACAGTGGTGTGTGATGTCTTTCTAGGAAGGAGGTCTCTCCCACACTGGGTAAACTCACTGAGGATAAATTCTGGAAAAGTTATTAAATCTGGGCTCAGTCATGTCTTAACAGCCAGAAGAAGGAGGGAACCATGTTTCAATTATTTCTTACTATATAGAAACTAGAGATTCCTCTCCTGTTCTCAGCTACTCACTTAGCAGTATAATGCATTCAGACTCAGGGCATGCAGCAAAGCTCCAGGTTTCAGACAGACTTCAGTGGTGATATAGTTATACAGTTCCACACAAGCTTCAGACTTCATTTGTTAAACCCCTTTGACCACAGTTCTGAGGAAACTGGGAAATCCCCAGTCAGGCTCTCAAACAAGTATTCAGATGAACAGATTTATGGCATCAACTATCTAGCTCCTTGGTAGAGAAAAAAAAAAAACAAAACAGAATAACTAGATAAGTAATGTTAGAGTCCAAGTCTATATAAAAGCACAGATGAATGCAGGACAGCAAATTTGCCTGGAAAGAAGGCGGCTAAGTTTTTTCTAAACCAGTTCTTCTAGCAATTAGGAGCAGTGGAAGGAACCTCTGCTTAATAGAATGAGACAAAGACTTTTCCAGATAATCTCCTGTGGGCAATTTGTTCTTTGAGATAATGGCATACATTTCTTGTTCTATGTTTTATATTCTAAGAAGATGTTCCCTGTTTTCCTGTATCCCATCAACTTTGGAAGCCTCTACTCCATGGTACTTCATTGGCCTATTCCCACAACCTTGACATATCACTGGAGATAAGACTCAAAAAAAAGCTTCCACTAGGCTTATTTTTTGCATGAGGCTATAAAAGTCAGGATGATTAACTTTCTGAGGTATACTGTCCATTCAGACATCACAAACAGTTGAAACAATTGCATCCCTAACACTGCTATTTCTTTAATAGCATATGAGTTAAGACATCGTTACAGTAGAAGTTTTAATTGTTTGTTTTAACCATATATTCATAAGTTCCGGTTGGCTTCACAGTAATAGAGCAATCCCTGGCCCTCTTCAAATGCTGGCTCAGATGTAGCTGCAGAATCATGTTATCTAAAGACCTAATGCTCTATCAGCTATGAGCAGTTCAGATGTAACCTTCAAACCATATATGTTGCTTTTCTGATCAATCCAAGACATTAATGCTAGACTCTTTGGAGCTCAAACCTATAGTCTGATATTTACAGTAGGGGAAAGCAATAAATTCACATATGCAAAATGTAACTCATATTCCAGCCAGCCTTCACAGACATTGTGGCTACAGAATACAAATAAAAATTAAAGTAGAATGTTTCTTATTTACATATAATATAGATGAGCATGTGAATATATGAATATATATATATGTATATTGATAAATATAAAAGCTTGTAGTGAAAATTCCATTGATATTAAAGTATTTTATCTCTTATTTTCAAGCTGCTTTTTGGAACAAAGTCCTGGATGTGGATATTGACTAAAAAAAAATCTGAAACATTCAGACTTGACTTTAAACCCTTCAGCATGATCATGATTTTTGCCTACAAGTGCATAGGTATTTATTTGACCTTTGCAAGACATTCATTGTTCTGTGTCTGAAAATAAAAAAAAGTAAGACATTGCTCTTCTAATTTGCTGACATGAGATGAGCAACCAAGCACCACCTAACCAACATGTGAGTACAGTAATCCAAGCTTCACCACTGCTGCAGACTCTTATTCTAAAAGCTATACCTCCTCCTGCCAAAAGACCCCTTTCCGTAAGTCCCCAGTTTCACAAGAATAAGGGCATGATGCAAACATGTTCAAGTCCAACTTGAATCTGACTCAGTTGGAATATGAGAAGAGAATAAACTGCCACCCACACAGTTTGAAAGCAGGAAATAAAATCCAATTGTTTCATTTATGTATATTTATTTCAAGTATCTGCATTGTCTTTCACCAGAAAACGGGTGTCTGTGTGCTACTCTGGGGAAAATAGTGCAGTTTATTTTGAATAGAAATATCCTTTTGATTTTTTTCAATAATTAATATCTTTTGGCCAATATTTCTATCAGCTTTGCTGGCACAAATATTCAGAGACATCAGATTTGAAGAACACATATGTAAGTATTTGTGGAACCCTAAACTGCAAAAATATTCGTTGGAAGTATTACTCACACATCTAATCAGGAAAAAGGAATAGTGCCAGGCAGTCAGTCCAACCAGTGATAGTTTGAAAAGCAAATTTTGGCTGTCTACAAACAATTTACATAGCAAACACCATCTGGACAACATAAGCAGCTTAATACTTTCAAATAGCAAATATTTGTTCATTAGTTTGACTAATTCAATATTATGCTTAAAATACATTCTGAATATACTTTTCAATTTCTCAACTTTTGCCACCCTTTGGCTCCAGTCACAGAAATAAACACTGAGCCAAACAGCATGTGGCTTGATATGCTGCGGGTATAGAAACATCAATAGTAAATGGAAACAGTGGACAGACTGAACAGAGTTGTGATTCATTTTCTTGTTAAACCTGGATCACAAGTGCTATTGATTTACACATCTTTTCAAGACACTACATGTAGAACACTATCTTCAAGTGGGCAGATATGTGACCATTATTACTATGAGCTGTTTCCATGATGAAGATTTTTTTAAAAATCAGGAAAAACAATAAAAGCCTTGCAATTTGGAATATTATGAGATGGCCTATACTATAAAGTAGTGAGAGAAGTCTTCAGTACAATCAGCTCCTCATACTACTTATTTTAAAGCAACTCAAATTTTGCAGCAAATTCTCCTCCAATAAATCATCCCTGATTTCACTTCAGTAGAATATGTGGAAGAGTTAAATCCTAAATTACTTTCTTCCACTAGTTGGTCAGCATCTGGGGGAGACTCCCATATCTCCTTCCCGAGATTTAAAATATCATGAAACTACCCACTAGACAGCTGAAAAACCTCTAAGCTCTCCCATCTAGACTAGGAGTTCCCCACACTTCACATGAATGCAGCCAGGGAGAATCATAGAATCATAGAATGGTTTGGGCGGGAAAGGACCCCCAAGGATCATCAAGTTCCAACCCTCCTGCTGCAGGTAGGGTTGCCAGCCACTAGATCAAGTACTAGATCAGATTGCCCCGGGCCCCATCCAACATGGCCTTGAACACCTCCAGGGACGGAGCATCCACAACCTTTCTAGGCCGTCTGTTCCAGCACCTCACCATGCAGACACCTGTTCATATGTGCATATTCAGGAGAAATTCCTGCCATCATCAATGCTGATTTCAAGAATGTCATGTATTATCAACAGGACTAGGTAATTCCTGACAGCAGCACTATAAAAACAATGACTGATGTATGTAATTTTGAAAATGCCCCACTTAGCATATCTTAACCACCTTCCAGTGTGCGAGCATGTTGGCTGTTCAGGCTACTACACAAGCTCATAAAGAGTGATATGGTCAGTAATGTAACTCAGTTTATATCTTAAGACCCCCAATAAGAATAAATAAAAAATAAAGATTAAAAAAAAATAAAAAAGAGAAAAAAAGAAAACAGAAAAAAAAAGAAAATAAAACCTAAAATAATGAAATGAGCTTTAATTGAAGAATTGCTGCTTCAAAATTAATCAATATTGCAGAATTCAATTAATTTGATCATTTATTAGAACCCTAGTTGGATTCTTAGATTTAAGAAGAAAAATCATCCAGACTTTTTAATCAAAAGTATCAAGAGACAGGTTAAAATTCAGGATAAGTTCATTTAGATGTCCCTTTTATGCCTATAGGAAGAAATACAAGAGTATTTTACATAGTGCTTAAGTCTCCAAGTGTAGTGAATAATTTCACCATAAATACACTTAACTATATCCTATTCTTCATTTCTATTGGGTTTTTTTGTTTGTTTCTATAAATATGCAAATTGTTTATACATACACATTTCAACCTTCGAACTTTCTGCAAACCATTCACTTTCGATCTGTTTCATAAGATACATTACCTGTGTTCCAAGAAGTTATTCTGCAGTGAGCTTTTGGCTGTGAATCAGGAAAGCAGCCTTTTCTAGGACTAATATTAAGGCTTTTATTGCTATATTAAATCAAATGGTTTTAATTTCATGGTTTTGTTCATTCATATCTAGAGAACAAATTAAAGAGAAGACAGGGCAGGGAGGGAGAAGTCTCCTCTGAAGATCCTCACTCATTACATCTAAAAATAAAATACTGCTCATAATGAGCACTGCTATCTTTTGTGGTCGATTGAGATTTTCAGTTACCAGTTCAAGCTAATTACAAATAAGCTTCCTTTCCTCAAATAAACCCTCCTCAAAACAAGGGACAGCATGGGAAGAAAACAGCATCTACGATCTGTCAGAATTCTGCAACTGTTTTCATTTTCAACAGTCTTAATGGAGAGTACAAGAGAATGTATCAGTACTGTAATGACAATGAGGTACAAAGCTTTCCACATTTCAATCTAGTATCTGAATTTTATATTGGCATAAAATCCAAATGCAGGAACTCAAAAAGCAGTTGATATTATTTCTCATACCCCTACTTGACACTAGAGCTAATTAATCTTTTGTGATACTACAACTTCCTTTCTCTATAATTAGGTTTTCATTACAGCAGCTGTGTGATGCGGACTCATAAGGCTGAATGTCTGAATTAGGATTAGAGTCCAATATTAGAGCTGCTGTGCCACAGCTCCCTCAGCAGAGAGAGAATGATGCTGAATGCCCATATGCTTTTATATTAGTAAATCTGTGGCATTTATTTATTCATAATAAGACTGTGCTGTTGACCTAGTTTGCCCATTAAATTAAGGGAGGTTGGAGAACCTAAAAAGAAAATCCTAGAGAGAATTCACTTATGTGCCTACTCAGTTAGATCACTAATTCCTTTTATTTTCATTTCTTTTCTCCTGGCTGAATAACAGGATGAATTTGTTTTAGATTATTTTCCTATTAACTAAAATTTCCCAGAGGTTCCTGGTATTTGCATTCAGCTATTTCGGTAGCAGATATAATGTTGTACTGAATACACCATCTACTGAAATGATGAAGTCGTAAGGAAATCAGACACATGTTCCTTACAGATGTTTGACCTAAGGCATACTGGAGTTGCCAAATCCACCTTTGGGTCACACTCTTCCCCATCTGGAGATCCACAAACATCGGGCCAAATGAAAGGAGTGATTTATAAACTGGGTAGCCCTACTAAAGTCAACTAACAATCTTGAATTTAAGTGCCAAAATCAGTACTGTAAGTGCTAAGAACTTGCAGCCAACACACTTCAGTTGGGACTTTCTGGCACTCTATCCCTGAAAAATGGGACACCATTAGCTTGGTGCTTACATGGTAAATTTAGAGTTTGGCTTTGGAGTACTGACTCCTAAATCTATATTTACACCTCCAGGTTTTGCCAATCATCTCTTGATCATTTGTCTTCCACATTCTCTTCAGTAGCAGGAACAGCTCACAGAAATACAGCAGTACTGCACAGACTTACAGCCAGAATGTCCGATAGGTTGTTTGGCCTTCGGGTTGCAGGCAAATAAACATTCATAGACAGTTTTCTTTCACTTGTTCACTGCTCAGTTCCTTCTGATGCAACTCTTTGTTCCCACAGGACTGTCAGCAGTAACAAGAGCTTTGCCTTGATGAGCAACTTTATATATGTTCTTTTTCCTTTAGCAAGATCTCCATCCAAAGGAACCTACACACTACATTCTTGGAGAACAGAACAGTATGTGCCATCCACTTGGGACTGAAAAATTTGTCTCATGAAACTGACAGGCAACTGTACAGTAGATGTTTCTCCTTTATGATAATAATCAGAAGTCACAAAATTCCCACTAAATATAAGATCTCGGTTAAAAATAAAAATAAAAAAAAAAAAAGAAATTCTTAAACTGTAATGTTCCAGAGAAAAAAGGAGGAGACTCCAAGAGTCACAAAGACTTTGAGTAAAGAGTACCAAGCACTGAGTTCCCCCGCTGACTGTTTTACATAGAGTACAATTTTTCTCAGAAAGTTAGTCTTATTTCTGTAATGTGATAATCAGGCCGATGCCCATTAAATGGAAAGGTTGTGTTCTGCAAGAAACTACTCCATCTGCTTTCTCCTTCCCTTGTCCTCAATTGATGTAGTTTATTTTATTATGCTTTTCATATTTGATTAGGCACACTGGAAAGTCAAGAAAGCTCTGAGCCTTTCATTTAAACATTTCCTTTGTGGTGCAGGAGAAAGGGAGTTTGATGAAAACACTCTGTCACTGGATGTTCTTCCTTCCCCTTTTCAAAAACTCATTTTTCCTCTTTGCAACACTTTGAAATAGGCTTATTAATCCACTGAGGGAAATAAACAGCTGGAAGTAAACATTTCCCAACTGCTGGAGAAACACTAACTGTTTCCTAAGCTGTATCCAAGTGGCCACCAAATAAATGCAAGAGGGAAAACCAGTTCTTGGCCTGGATCTACGTCTGTGCTAATGAAGAAGTCAACAGTAGAGGGCTAGCTGAGTCATTCTTCTTTAGTGATCCTCAAATATCCAGACTCTAAATTATTTGTTGGTTGCTAAGACCAGAAGCCAACAGTGTGCTCAGTCCTGTATATGGCAGTCTTCAACACACAGTCTAAATCTGGTATACCAACAATATCCAGCCACTCACTGGATGATCAATAGACAACTAGCAATGCTCTTGGTGGGTGGTGCAAGCGAGAGCTGTTTGTAAAGTGTTGAAGATATTTTCCAAGAGACGTGCCTTTTAAAGAAGAATCTGAAAAAGAACACACAATAGGCACCACAAAAATTAACCAGCAGTTCCAAGGAAGTCAATGAAAGTCATTCTCAAAGATGCATGGATTCCATATTTTATACCCACTCTGCCATAGATTATGTACTTTTTAAGAATGGTCATATAAGCCAAGAAACAGTCGTCATATAAGCCAAGAAACAGATAAGGAGAAGAACCTGTAAGCACAGACAATATATATTGCAAATAATACAAAATTTACCATTTGAAGGGGAAAATAATTATTTTGGGTGCAATAAGGAACTTCTGTAAAGTTCAGATCAATCAATTCTGAAATAAAAATGCATCCAATTAGCTGTCCATGCTTAGTTGAAATGAAACCCGCTCCACATGAAAAAATCCATCCTGAAGACCTCCTGATAGTGCAGCCAGCCACATTATGAACATATCCCAGTCAGACCAGACGGGGGTCAGACTGGAAGATTCACCAACGTGAGGCTGCAGGTGATCTCTGTACACAGATGAGACAACCAGCACAGAAGCACTGAAGAAAGGTGTGAGATAGAGATGGCTGTGCCCTGACCTGAAGAACTGAAGTGGCCTCAGCAGCCTGTGTAAGCTCAGAAAGAAGTGTGGATATGTGCTATTTGTGAGGGTTGAGTGTGGAATTAATAAGAGAGGAAAATGCCTGGAAGAGATTTTTAACAAGTAGAGGAAAAGTCTAATATCCCTACAAAGTTATGTGCCACTGAGATCCTGCTTAGCAGGATGTCATATGTTCCTTCCTCTGGGCATGTATCTGACCAGCCTTATATAAGTCTGTGGTGGGTAACAAAGGTCAACAGGGTCATGAACACACTCATCATTATGTATTGGGAAATTTTCTCCTCTACCCTCTAAAACCATACCTGAGACTTTTTCGTAGCCTGATGCTGAATTCCCAGAGAAAAATAAATAGATTTTAAAAAAATCTCAAAAGAACTTATGAGACATACATAAACTCGAATGTCTTCACATACATTTGGAAGAAAGCCATGTTGTGTCTGGACAAATCATGCATGGAAAAAAAGTTGTTAAATAGATTGACCATTCACCCATAACATCTGATTTGAACAGCCCCAGCTCAAAGTCAAAAGGCCAGAAAGGGAAGAGGTGTCATGATAAGAGACAAAGGTGGCAATTATGTGGTTGTTTGGAACAAGTGGAGGAAGTAAGAAAGAAAAAAATCAAGTTGGAATAGTCAATGGGCCCAATGTTGTGACAAATAAAACTGCAATTGCAGCAACATTTAGGTAAATTAAAGAGATGCTGAAGAGTCAGAAATACAAATTAAGAAATTAGATAGGCACAGTAGCAATTCTAGCAGCACTGAAGAAGCAAAAGGAACATGGGAAGAAGTATTAACATATGGTGATAAAAAGGAATAGTCTTAGAAATAAGGATTGAAGAATGAAAAGAGACAAACTATACATCAGGACTCTGGTACGAGCTGATTTATCCATTGGAAAGAAGATAAAGTGCTAAAATAAAACATAAATTAAATAAAGACAAAACATGTCAGTGGGACTCGGGAATGTAGGTTCTGTGACTCCAACACAACCAACAGTAGGCTCCATTCTCTTCTCACAGCTTCTGCTGTGAAACTAGAATAGCTCCACTTGATTCAGTCAAGCCCAGCTGCTGAAAGATTTGAACTCAGATGTCATTATTTCACACATGTAATATTGAAAATTAAATGCTATTACCAGCACCAAACAGTTAGCAAAGACAGAAAGAAAGTTACAAACCAGAAAAATAAATATGATATTCACCCCTTGAGAAACAGTTGAGGTGCCTCTTATGACCGCAGCACACGTTAGGACTAACAGTTCACTTTGACACTTTCCTTAGATGATAAAATAAGAACACACAATCAATAGACCTTGTAAGCTGTAAAACTGATTAGTAGTGACAAACTCTGTATACAGACTTTCAGTAACCATTGCCATTGATCAAATTGTTGCTTTGTTTTGTTTTTTAATAGCTACGTTGTCAGGAACTATAATGCTAGCAGAAATATTTTATAAATGTACTGCAATACTAGACTCAAGTAAAACTACCAAAAAATCCAGACATTAGAAAGTTGCAGGAAAGAATGAACAAGAAAGAATATACTCAGACAAGTGCTCATATGGATCATTGGATTATATCATTAAATATAGAAAGATCTACCTGGGAAATAGGATACAGTCTCTTAATTTAATGACAGTAACCATCACTGAAAGGTTTTATCAGGTAGAAAAATTGTTTTCACTTGGATCTTGTAAATCAAAAAATAGATCTCTGCTAAAGTCTGCTCTGGTGCAACCATGAACAACTTCTATTGTTCATTCACAGAAGAGAAAAACCTAATGCCTCCCAATACACAAACCATGTTGTGAAAGTCCGGATATTTTTAAATTATTGGCATGTGCACGCAGAAGATCAAGAGTATTCTGTTGCTCATGTAAGAATAAATCAGTGACAAATCATGCTGTCACCTTTTTCATCTTTCCAAGCTTTCCATTTGCCTGTGGTCATCTCCCATTCGAAAATGCGATACCAATGAAAATGCAATGCTAACAAAAATAGAATCAGATCTTGGTATGCACTAAGAGGTCTTAAACAGTGTACTTTGTCCAAGGGATAATGGATTTATATTTGAAAAGTGCTCAAAGGTCACATTCAGAAGAATGGATCTTACCTCATTGGAGTCATCTAAGGCTTAGGCAACAGCTCTAAGTAATTCTGCATTCCTTATACTGTCAACAGAGAGAGGGGCCCTCCCAAGGAAGATTCCCCAGTCCTAAAACTATGGCTCTGGACTTCCTCTCATCTACCTTGTTAGAGGAAGGGACATCTCCTTTGGTTATTTCCCATGTTCTCATCAAGTGTAGCTGACAGTGGAAACGGAGAGCTGCCTAAAAGGGGATGTGAACTGGAAGTGGCACAACTGTATAACTATGACATGGGATTCTAGAATAACTATGCCTAATAAAGCGTAGAACCAAACAACTCCATCACAGCACCATGCTGAAACTTGCAAGCCTCATGACACATTTCCACAGAGTGCTGCCCTGTGTTGTGTAAACACATCTGCTGGGTATCCATGGCACACTGTTGCATGGAGTATGAACAAACTCAAAATTTTGTTGAAAGCTGCCAGTATTTTGGGGTGGCTGAAGCAGGTTTTTTTATGTTCAACTGGATGCTGAGTGCACTTCAGATGATCCTAAAGTTTAAATAAGATAAATCTGACTGCAAAACAGGTCAACGGCTTAGCTTGTATCTCCCCATCAGAAGTGATACTTAGCAAGACAAGGAACACTTCCTTCACTGCTGCAGATCTCTGAGCAGTTAAATACGCAAGTGGTCAAACTCACTCATCGTAAAACCCAATTGACTTCATTCAAAAAGCTCCTATAAAGATGACTGATGTCATTGGAGTCCCACTAGGGGTGATTTTGGCCCATGCCATTCCTCCTGCTTAGTCATTGGATAGGAATGTAGGGAAGAAATGCGTGCTGGGCTGTAGGACTGCATCGCTCAACAAATCTGCCAGGACTGAAAAGGAGTTACGTGTGAATATAAACTTGCCTTGCATGCTCTATTACATCTCCCAGATCAGCCACTACTTTCAGCTGCCCAGGTATGAATTGTCATAGCTCCTTTTGCTTCAGTAGGATTGAGAGTTTATACAAGCACATGCCAGGCCATGTGGGAGCAAAGGGAGAAACATTATCCCTATTTTGCAGATGACAAAACCAAAACAGGGAGCTGATGTCATTTGCTTCATCTCACAGGTGGTGACAGAGGTAGAAGAGGTATTGAAACTCAAGCACTTACAGCTCCTGGCCACTTAGGCCTCATATTCCTGTGATATATCTTTGTGATTTCCCTCTCCCCATCTCTCTTCTCCCCTGCCCCAACCCCATCAGCATTTTCTGTTGCCACACAACTGGGAAGCTGGGATTAATCCATCCCCAGGGAAATGGGATTAATATACAACTCATGTGGAACCTTTAAAAACCCAATGATTTGTGGTCCTCCTCTCAGAGACATATGTATTCCACAGCTGAAAATTAAGTGTTCACTGTTCCAGTACACATTCTGAAAGAGGCTTTTGCTCTCTTTCATGAATGTACACTGTGAAGACCCCATTTGACACAATTTCTTCCTGCATCCAAAAGAAAACCAGGCTGAGCAGGCTGTGTAGAATCAGGCCCTTGCAGAGCAACAGTTTATGGGCAGAAAAAGAATGACTGGAATGCAAAGAAAAAAAAAGGGGGGGGGGAACGAAAGAAAGAGATGTGCCAAGACATCTTTACATTTTCTCCTGTAACTGGAAATGGTTAAAAAAAGAAGACAGAAAATGGGGTTTCCCTTGTAAATCTTGCAGGAACAGACAACCACGCCCTGTTTTTTACTCTTGCAAACTCCCATTCAGTGGTACTTTTATAATGAAAATGCAAAATTCAAAGCAACTGTGGAAACAGAATCAACTCTCAATTGGCAGACAGAGGCCTAAGTAAGTTTTATTCACTGCATGAATGTCAAATTAGAACACATGCAAAGAGAAAAGGAACGGAGAGATAATTAATCATTTAAATTATTTGTGATCTTGATTCTAAAGGCACATCTCCCATATATATATCTTCATTTATTCTAGGGTTAGTAGGAGTTATCTCTTCTGGCTGTCATGAATCACTGCACTGATATTGCCTAGCAAAACACAAAATACTGGAAGAAATAGGCAAACTATTCACCAGTGCAGCTGAGAACATGACCAGAGTGATAGCCTTTGTTTGCATGCAGTAGACAGTGGCCTTCTGGGAAGAGGAAATGGACACACATATACATTTAGTATAAATGATGTTAAGAGGCTGTGTGTGCATCCTATGCTCGGTATGCCTATGCAGTTTTAATACATCTGTAATTCTGATTATGTCAATTCTGGTGTGTTGTTTTGTTTTGTTTTGCTTTTTTGTTTTTATTGCACGTAAAAATACATGTCCAGGGAAATTCTTGGCAGGCACATCAGCAGGCTTCAGCTATACAAATGAAATGCTTCTCATGCCCAGCTGGGAGGAGTGGCTTATCCACCTCACGACCCCGCGGTTATAATGGTTCCCAGGGCTGCCGCGGTTTCTTACCTCTCCACGGGTGTTTCGTTATCCTGGTGTTAAAGAGATGGTGGTGTGACCGTGGGAAAGCCTCAGCGGAGTGACCCTCCCCGCGTTCCCTCCTCCCTCCCTTCGGACCCGACTTGGAGAGCCGCCTCGTAGTCACGACCCCTAAAATACTACTGACTCCAAGCGACAGAGCCCTTCGCTTTCCCGTATCGCGGCCGGACCCCGCGTGCGTGCCGCTGCCTTTACTTCCCTCATAAATGACGCGAGGAGATTGCAAAGGGTGGAGAGAGGGGGAGGGGGGGTTCATCGGGGACTTTCTCTCTGAATCTCCCTTTAGAAGAAAGGCAAACGGCGGGGGTTGGGGAGGGCGTGAGCTGCCTCTCCCTTAGACTGGCAGTCAGCGCCGTGGCAGTGCCCGGGGCTGCGCGCCCCTCCTCGGACAGGCACTGAGCGCCGCGCCTCTGAGCCGGCAGCGCCGTTCGCCGGCGGCAGGCGGAGTCCGCCCGGCGCGCTGGCGGGCGCGAGTGCCCTTTTCCAAGGAAAGCTCCGCAGGCACCGGCTGGCGCGGGGGAGAGGCGGCCGCTCCCGCTGGGCTTGCGCAAACCCTTCGGGGGCCGAGTACATTGCAAATTGCACACTCCCCCACCCTCCCTCCCATACACGATGCCGAGAGAACGCGGCCCGACTCGGCTCGGCAATGCGCGAAAGGTTTTCTGCTCAGAGTTCCCCCGGGGAGCGCCGCGCACATCAGCGCGCTCGACTCACGGTGGCCGCTATTCGCTGTCGAAGCGCAGTGGGCCAATTCCGGTTTCCTACAGGTTTGGGTGATTCCCCCTTCACACACTCCTTGCTTATTCCGAACAGTTGGTTCTCAGATGCCTTTTAAGACAAAACCAAAAGCCTTCTACGCGGATTGGAAAGCGGATGGCGGTGGGAAGCGAAGCAAAAGCAAGCTGGCTTCCGACTCGGGTTCCCACAGCCTCCGGAGCTTCTTGTATCATCTCGGCACTCTGCGCTTCGCAAGGGCCTTCCTATGCAGAAGGTGGACTCTGCAACCCGTCCTGCAAGTGCATCTAAATTAGCTACGATGTGCTCGAGTCGGTGTCCAATTAAAATATCAACAATAGTAATAATAAAATAAAAAGCGGGGAGAGAAGTTTCTTTCCCTTCTCCTCTCCTTACGTTAAGAGAATTAGAACCACAACTTTTCTCCTGTCGCTGATAGGATTCCTTGACCAAATAAAGAAATATCTTCTAAAAGCGGAGCGGGGAAGGGGGAAAGAAACCGCTTTGGATGGGGCGGATAGCGGCGTCGGGCACCCGAGCTTCGGAAACGCGAGAGGAGGTCCGCTGTTACTTCGGACGTGTCACCGTGCTCATGTGCAGGACGCTTCTCTTATCTCGGGGCTCTGCCTTGTGACGAGAGTGGAGGGCTTGGGCTTTGCCGAGCAGACGAGAGCGAACGACCAGAGGCGCTTCAAAGGCTCAATCGGATGCCCCCGCTCTGCGCTCTCTCCCCCGTCTCGATCCAAAGCGGTTTCGCTGTGGAATAAACATCTCTGATCTAAGACAGCTGCCGGGAATCGAAGGCCGCCCCCAAGAAGGGCGAAGATGCGACTGAGAAATGTCCCAGTTCCCGACAAGTGAAGGGAAAGGGGTGCGAAGGCCGCTCTGACCGCCGCGCCTTCGGGCTGTGAAAACAGTAACAGTTCGCCCATTATTCATCTGATTTGTTTCGTAACACCTCTGACACCTCGTCTTATCAGCTAATACCCAAGATTTAGTTACCCAAGACGATTTTTTTTTCCACGCCAACAGCAAAATGATTTGACACCCTACGGATCTGTTTACTTTCGTGAGCCCTTACAAAA